>JABWTJ010000282.1:1083481-1350680 GCA_016801875.1 Solanum sitiens | reverse complement strand
CGAGGAAGGAATAAGGGTTGATAACCAGAAAATAGAAGCCGTGAAAAAATGGCCAAGACCTACAACGCCTACGGAGATCCGTAGTTTTCTTGGATTGGCAGGTTATTACAGAAGGTTTGTTGAAGGATTCTCTTCCATGGCTGCACCCTTAACAAAACTAACACACAAAGGAACCAAGTTTCTGTGGAGCGATGAGTGTGAAAGAAGCTTCCAAGAGCTGAAGAGTAAATTAACTTCTACACCTGTGTTGGTACTTCCTGAAGGTACAGAAGGCTATGTAGTGTATTGTGATGCTTCAGGAGTGGGCTTAGGTTGTGTATTGATGCAGCATGGTAAAGTTATAGCTTATGGCTCAAGGCAGCTGCGGCCACATGAGAAAAATTATCCAACCCATGATCTAGAGCTAGCAGCAGTTGTGTTTGCTTTGAAGATATGGCGCCACTACCTGTATGGAGTTCATGTTGACATATACACTGATCACAAAAGCTTGCAATATATTTTTAAGCAAAAAGACTTAAATCTGAGGCAGCGAAGGTGGCTGGAGCTATTAAAAGATTATGACATTGACATCTTATATCATCCCGGTAAAGCTAATGTAGTAGCTGATGCTTTAAGCCGTAAAATAATGGCAACCACTTATGGGAAGTCTATGGAAAGACAAGGAATGACTAAGGATCTTTCCCAACTAGCTAACTTGGGCGTTCGCCTTCTTGAATCTCAAGACGAAGGGGTAATTGTGCAAAATGCGGCAGAATCCTCATTAATAGTGGAAGTGAAAGAGAAGCAGTACACTGATCCAATTCTTTTACAACTTAAAGAGAATGTACTACATGGTATGACAAAGGCGTTTGAGCTTAAGCAAGACGGAGTACTTCGATGTCAAAACAGATTGTGTGTACCTAATATAGATGAACTAAGAAAGAGGATCATGATGGAAGCACATAATTCAAGGTACTCTGTTCATCCGGGGTCAACTAAAATGTATCATGACTTGAAAGAAATGTATTGGTGGGGGAACATGAAGAAGAACATTGCAAAATTCGTGGCTCAGTGTCCAAACTGTCAACAGGTAAAAGTAGAACACCAAAAGCCCGGAGGTTACATGCAGCGTATAGAACTTCCAATTTGGAAATGGGACATGATCAACATGGATTTTGTTACTGGTTTGCCTCGCTCATTCCGGAAGTTTGACTCCATATGGGTAATAGTTGATAGACTTACCAAAGCAGCACACTTCTTGCCGGTGAAGACTACTTATACAGCTGAAGAGTATGCGAGGTTGTACATTAAAGATATAGTTCGACTACATGGAGTGCCAATCTCTATAATATCGGATAGAGGAGCTCAATTTACAGCAAATTTTTGGAAGTCATTTCAAAAGAGTTTGGGAACACAAGTGAATTTAAGTACAGCCTTTCATCCTCAAATGAATGGTCAGGCAGAACGTACGATTTAGACACTTGAGGATATGCTTCGAGCTTGTATATTAGATTTCAAGGGTAGCTGGGATGATCACCTACCACTTATTGAATTTGCTTATAACAATAGCTATCATTCGAGCATTAAAATGGCACCTTATGAAGCTTTATATGGTCGAAAGTGTAGATCACCAATTGGCTGGTTCGAAATGGGTGAAACTGCCTTATTTGGGCCAGATCTTGTTCATCAAGCTATGGAAAAAGTCAAAATGATACAGCAGCGGCTAGAAACAGCTCAAAGTCGACATAAATCATATGCAGATATTAGAAGGAGAGGACTAGAATTTTCTATAGGGGATTGGGTGTTCTTGAAGGTGTCTCCGATGAAAGGGGTAATGAGGTTTGGTAAAAAGGAAAAGCTGAGTCCACGCAATATAGGGCCATATAAGATTATCCGAAAATTTGGCCAAGTAGCCTATGAGTTAGAGCTACCACAAGAGCTTTCATCAGTTCATCCGGTGTTCCATGTCTCAATGCTACGGAAATGCATAGGTGACCCATTTCGTATTACTCCTACTAAAGACGTACAGGTTACAGGAGATCTCACTTATGAAGAAGTACCCATTGCTTTTCTGGATCGACAAGTTAGGAAGTTAAGGAATAAAGAAGTAGCTTCTGTAAAAGTTCTATGGAGAAACCAACAAGTAGAAGAAGTTACATGGGAAGCAGAAGAAGCAATGAAATTGAAGTATCCTCACCTCTTCCACACTGGTGGGAATGATCAAAATGTTAGTGGAGGCATTGACAAGTAAGTATAAGTCTATATGTTCAATGTGATTAATAGTAGTACTAGCTTAGGCTTGAACTTGTTTAGGCCGCACAACCATGCTAACATTCGAGGACGAATGTTCCAAGGGGGGAAGGATGTAACGGCCTGTATTTTTGTATGTGGTAGTTCTATTCATGTTATACTTGATATATACTTATAGTGTAGGTGAGGGATCATGTTTCTTACATGATTAGTGTTGGTTTAAACTAGCTTGGAAGGTGATGTAATGCCTTGCACGTTTTAGCATATGTATTGCAAGTTAACTCCGATGGAAAGTATTTAAGTAATTATAGTAAGGTGGTAATTGAGCTAGCAGCTGCATCACCTACTTGATCTATATTATAGTTAAAGGGCCCAAGTTTGATTGACCAGATTTAGGCTTATATTTAGGGGCTCATTTGAAGCCCAAACCTATTAAAGAAAATGTGAATGAAAAGAAGGCCCAACAGCCAAATCTGCCAATTGGCCATTATGGATAAAGCCCAAGTGAAACTAAGTAAGTACATGACCTCCTAAGATTTGTTTTACCAATGTTATTGGGCCAAGTGTGTACCACCTACTTGCACTAATCTGTCCCAAGCTGATTAAAAGAACAAAGGAAAAATGGACAGCCAAGGTCCAATAATATTAAGTCCAAAAGGGCCCAAGTTAAAAGGACAAGCAGGTGGGGCACCTACTTGACATTATATGGCCCAAAATTGGTCAAGAGTGTCGGCCATAACACCTCCTTTTTCAAAGGATAAGGATCAAGTCTTATTCTCCATTTTGAACTTGCAAAATTTCAGATTTTCTTAAGTTTCTTTCTTGGTCTCTCTTGGCTTCAATAAGCAGCCCTAAAACACCTTAGGGATTCTTGAGTGCTGTCTCATTTTCAAGTAAGAAGTTTGAAGGAGAGTTTGAATTGTTGAAGTACAAGTTTAGAGGATAAATTTCCAGAATTAAGGTAAGACTTCAACCCATTTGTTTTCCTCTCTTTGATCATGTTTTGATTGGAGAATTTTGTATATATTTATCAAGAATTCATGGATGATGATAAATCTTTGAGCCAATATTCTCCTATTATGCTGAAAGATTTGAGATTGATAGTGGCTGCCTTATGAATATTGTTGTTGAGGGCAGTTTGAGTATCTTGGAAGATGATGTATGAAGTTGTGTTAATGTGTGGAGGAAGGGTGTGGTGGTTCACCATTTATGTAAGGGTTGTATGGGCCTGATTTCCATCAAATATTTTTAGCTACTATTTTGGAGAACCTTAGTGTGATTAGTTGCTGATGTTATCTTAATCATGACTTATGTTGTAGATTAGCACCCAATAAGGAAGGCTGAATCGTGATAGTGGTATTGGTCATAAATATAAGGTATGTAAGGCTATTCGATTCTATATCCTTTTGGCATGAAATCTGCCACCTGCAATTAATATCAATAAAGTGATTCTCATAAGTTCTATTTCTAGAAAAGAAAGCATGGTGGCAGCGTACTATCTCCAAATAGCTAACAATATTTCTTTCCCCATTCTAAGTACATGGAACTATTTCATTATATGTTCACTACTCTATACTTGTGTAATTTTCCCTTGTGCTGTTATAGAAATGGTATTTGCAAAAGAAAGTTTGATGAATCCTTCTCCTAAGCCAATTGAAGTCAATTCCATTAAGGTCTTAAAGTAAGGTGTTGATGTTTCATAGCTCCTTATGTCATTGTTACTGCCTCAAAGTATTGTTTTCATGTATTACACTACTGTTCTGTAATTTCATGTCTCCAAGATGATTATGACCACCAAATCAACATCTCAAAGTGTTACGATTATCCAAAATAACATCTCAAAAGAGTTATGAACTGATTAACAATAATCTCAAAGATTAAAGAATCTAAGTGAGGAAATCTATTTAATTAAGGGTGGCAGCTTAGGGGCGAAAGCCTAGCATGGGCCGATCCCTATTGGTATAGAAGGGAGGCAGCTCAGGGGCGAAAGCCTAGCATGAGCCGATCCCAAGTTGTGTAATTATGAGGAACGCATCCCAGGGGTTAATACGCCTAGCATGGGTCATCCTCTTCTACCACTGATCAGCTGGTCACTTGTATCACAAGCCCAACAAAGATTATAACATACAAAGAAGGTAAAGAAAAGAATGTAGCTTACTTGATTCCACAAGAGTAAGCAAAGGTGGTCTTCTCTCCTAATCTATGCACTCATATGTTGCTACTTGATTTATTTGTGCCTTGTATTAACATATACTTTTTGCCTTACATATTTAGTACATTTTTCGTACTGACGTCCCGTATTGGGGACGCTGCATTTCATGCTGCAGGCTCAGGTACTCCAGCTAGTAGACCTCCTCAGTAGGAGCACTCAAAATTCTGCTACTTTTGGTGAGCTCCAAGTTGATTCGGAGCTTTATTAAGTCCTTGGTAAATTCGTTTGGTATTGTATCGTAGTTAAGGGTAAGGCGGGGTCTGTCCCGACCTACTCTAGTCTTCTATCTTTTAGAGGCTTTGTAGACGTATGTACATGGTTCAGTTGTGTCTTAAGGAGTTGTGGTCTAAACGGCCAAGTCTTGTATATAACTTTTGGACCTACTTACGTTGGTTTGTATCGCTGCATCCAAAGTTAACTTGTCTCAATTGTTATAGTATATGCTCAGTAAGAACAGGTTGCAGGTTGGTTCTCTCGGGCCTTTAGGGCATCGGGTGCCTGTCCGTCTTAATGGGTTTTGAGGCGTGACAAAAGTGGTATCAGAGCAGGTCATCCTAGGGAGTCTACAAAGCCGTGTCTGTGTAGAGTCTTGCTTATGGATATGTTGTGCACCACATTTATAAACAGGAGGCTACAGGACATATAGGAGTTGTCTCATTTCTTTCATTTCTTAGATCGTGCGATAGTACTTGTGTTGTAGGTGAATCATATCTAATTCCTCAATTGTTTTATTATAGCAAAGATGTCGATTACGAGAAGGAGTAAAAGTACTAGTAAACGAGTAGAAGTGGCTGCCCAAGAAGGGACCAGCCAACCACCACCAAGTCAAGCTGTTCAAAGTGGGGCTCAAGATGAGTCTCTATCGCAGACTTCCTCGACGCCTCCATCTCCTGAAGAAATAAGGAGGGAAGATAAACCTCAGGAACCCCCTATTAATGCTACTGAGCAAGATTTGAGGAATGCAGTCCAATTATTGACTCGTATAGTTGCTGGTCATGGCCAAAGGCAAGAAGGTCCAGTTGCAGGTACTAGTGGTGTAGTTAGATCAGCTGGAACACGGATACGTGATTTTCTTAACTTGGACCCTCCATCATTTATCGGGTCAGATCCCAATGAAGATCCCCAAGACTTTATAGATCAAATCCAACGCACTTTGGATATTATGCATGTAAGTGGTAAAGAAGCACTTGAGCTAGTTGCATACAGATTAAAGGGTGTGGCTATATTGTGGTATGAAGCTTGGAAGCAATCTAGGGGAACAAATGCACCTTCAGCTATGTGGAAAGAGTTCAAAACGTCATTCCTTGATCATTATCTGCCATTGGAGATCCGAGAGGCCCGTGCGGATCAATTCTTAAATCTCCACCAAGGAAATATGACTGTGAGGGAGTATAGTCTCAAATTTAATTCCTTGGCCAGGTATGCTCCTAATGTAGTAGCTACTATGGAGGATAGAGTTCATCGTTTTGTGGATAGATTAGATTCATATCTGGTTAGAGACTGCACAATTGCTTCATTAAATAAAGATATGGATATAGCAAGGATGAAGGCTTTTGCACAAAAATTAGAGGATCAAAGGCAAAGAAGAATAACACAAGAGTTGGAAACAGGGCATTCTAAGAGGGCCAGATCCATGGGGCAGTTTACACCATCCCAAGGTGAGTTTAGGCCTCGGTTCTCTAACAGACCACCTAGGCCATCAGCTTTCTACTCTACAGCTAGTGCTCCACCACGGTTCCAAGGGTTTAGGGGCAATCAGTTTGGGCAAAGAAGTGAAAGTCAAGGCAGTCATCAAGAGCAAGAAAGTACGAGCCATTCAAGGCCTCCACGACAGCCTTGTAAACAGTGTGGGAGGAATCATCTAGGTGCATGCAGGTTTGGGACGGATGTTTGTTTTTGGTGTGGCACACCAGGGCATATGATGAGAAACTGTCCTCATAGGGGAGTGGGTGGCGTTGTTCAACCAACTAGATCAGTTGTTGCATCGACCTCATCAACCCCTTCTTTAGGTAGGGGACTACATATGGCTGCAGGTCGGGGTAGAGGAGCTAGGGGAGCAGCTAGTTCTAGTGGAGGTCAGAAACGCACATATGCACTAGGGGATCGACAAAATTTAGAAGCCTCGCCGGATGTGGTTACAGGTACATTGTCCATCTTTTCACATATTGTATATGCATTAATCGATCCGGGGTCTACACTATCATATGTTACACCATTGATTGCTGGAAAGTTCAAAAGAACACCAGAATTATTAGCGAAGCCATTTGAAGTGTCTACACCGATTGGTGAATCTATTATAGCTAGGAGAGTTTATCGTAATTGCATTGTAACTGTTTGTGATCGCGATACATTGGCTGACCTTGTTGAGCTAGACATGGTAGATTTTGATGTTATAATGGGTATGGATTGGTTAGCTTCTTGTTATGCCACGGTAGATTGCCGAACTAAGATAGTGCATTTCCAGTTTCCAAAAGAGATAGTCCTCGAATGGAAAGGTAATATTGGGATGCCAAGAGGTAAATTTATTTCTTATCTTAAGGTAAAGAAGATGATTTCCAAAGGATACATATGCCATCTGGTTAGAGTGAAAAATGTAGATGTAGAGTGAAAAATGTAGATGTAGAGCCACCAACCCTTCAATCCATTCCGGTGGTAAATGAATTTCCAGATGTGTTTCCTGAAGATCTTCCAGGTTTGCCTCCAGAACGAGAAGTAGAGTTCGGTATTGATGTGCTTTCAGATACTCAACCTATCTCAATTCCTCCATATAGAATGGCTCTGGCAGAATTACGAGAGTTGAAAGAGCAGTTAAAAGACTTATTACAGAAAGGATTCATAAGGCCTAGTGTGTCGCCATGGGGAGCACCAGTTTTATTTGTACGCAAAAAGGATGGCTCATTAAGAATGTGTATCGACTACCGGCAGTTGAATAAGGTAACAATTAAGAACAAATATCCCCTCCCTAGAATTGATGATCTGTTTGATCAATTACAAGGTGCTAGGTGTTTTTCAAAGATCGACCTGAGGTCAGGTTATCACCAAGTGAGGGTCAAGGACAAAGATATACCCAAGACAGCTTTCCGAACACGGTATGGTCATTTTGAGTTCTTAGTCATGTCATTCGGGCTAACAAATGCACCAGCAGCTTTTATGGATTTGATGAATAGGGTGTTCAAGCCATTCTTAGATGTGTTTGTGATAGTGTTTATAGATGATATTTTGGTGTATTCAAGATCGGAAGAGGATCATGCTAATCACTTGCGGCAGGTTTTACATATTCTCCGTGATCGTAAATTGTATGCAAAGTTCTCTAAATGTGAGTTTTGGTTGAAATCTGTGGCATTCCTAGGTCATATCGTATCCGAGGAAGGAATAAGGGTTGATAACCAGAAAATAGAAGCCGTGAAAAATGGCCAAGACCTACAACGCCTACGGAGATCCGTAGTTTTCTTGGATTGGCAGGTTATTACAGAAGGTTTGTTGAAGGATTCTCTTCCATGGCTGCACCCTTAACAAAGCTAACACACAAAGGAACCAAGTTTCTGTGGAGCGATGAGTGTGAAAGAAGCTTCCAAGAGCTGAAGAGTAAATTAACTTCTACACCTGTGTTGGTACTTCCTGAAGGTACAGAAGGCTATGTAGTGTATTGTGATGCTTCAGGAGGAGTGGGCTTAGGTTGTGTATTGATGCATCATGGTAAAGTTATAGCTTATGGCTCAAGGCAGCTGCGGCCACATGAGAAAAATTATCCAACCCATGATCTAGAGCTAGCAGCAGTTGTGTTTGCTTTGAAGATATGGCGCCACTACTTGTATGGAGTTCATGTTGACATATACACTGATCACAAAAGCTTGCAATATATTTTTAAGCAAAAAGACTTAAATCTGAGGCAGCGAAGGTGGCTGAAGCTATTAAAAGATTATGACATTGACATCTTATATCATCCCGGTAAAGCTAATGTAGTAGCTGATGCTTTAAGCCGTAAAATAATGGCAACCACTTATGGGAAGTCTATGGAAAGACAAGGAATGACTAAGGATCTTTCCCAACTAGCTAACTTGGGCGTTCGCCTTCTTGAATCTCAAGACGAAGGGGTAATTGTGCAAAACGCGGCAGAATCCTCATTAATAGTGGAAGTGAAAGAGAAGCAGTACACTGATCCAATTCTTTTACAACTTAAAGAGAATGTACTACATGGTATGACAAAGGCGTTTGAGCTTAAGCAAGACAGAGTAATTCGATGTCAAAACAGATTGTGTGTACCTAATATAGATGAACTAAGAAAGAGGATCATGATGGAAGCACATAATTCAAGGTACTCTGTTCATCCGGGGTCAACTAAAATGTATCATGACTTGAAAGAAATGTATTAGTGGGGGAACATGAAGAAGAACATTGCAAAATTCGTGGCTCAGTGTCCAAACTGTCAACAGGTAAAAGTAGAACACCAAAAGCCCGGAGGTTACATGCAGCGTATAGAACTTCCAATTTAGAAATGGGACATGATCAACATGGATTTTGTTACTGGTTTGCCTCGCTCAATCCGGAAGTTTGACTCCATATGGGTAATAGTTGATAGACTTACCAAAGCAGCACACTTCTTGCCGGTGAAGACTACTTATACAGCTGAAGAGTATGCGAGGTTGTACATTAAAGATATAGTTCGACTACATGGAGTGCCAATCTCTATAATATCGGATAGAGGAGCTCAATTTATAGCAAATTTTTGGAAGTCATTTCAAAAGAGTTTGGGAACACAAGTGAATTTAAGTACAGCCTTTCATCCTCAAACGGATGGTCAGGCAGAACGTACGATTTAGACACTTGAGGATATGCTTCGAGCTTGTATATTAGATTTCAAGGGTAGCTGGGATGATTACCTACCACTTATTGAATTTGCTTATAACAATAGCTATCATTCGAGCATTAAAATGGCACCTTATGAAGCTTTATATGGTCGAAAGTGTAGATCACCAATTGGCTGGTTCGAAACGGGTGAAACTGCCTTATTTGGGCCAGATCTTGTTCATCAAGCTATGGAAAAAGTCAAAGTGATACAGCAGCGGCTAGAAACAGCTCAAAGTCGACATAAATCATATGCAGATATTAGAAGGAGAGGACTAGAATTTTCTATAGGGGATTGGGTGTTCTTGAAGGTGTCTCCGATGAAAGGGGTAATGAGGTTTGGTAAAAAGGAAAAGCTGAGTCCACGCTATATAGGGCCATATAAGATTATCCGAAAATTTGGCCAAGTAGCCTATGAGTTAGAGCTACCACAAGAGCTTTCATCAGTTCATCCGGTGTTCCATGTCTCAATGCTACGGAAATGCATAGGTGACCCATTTCGTATTACTCCTACTGAAGACGTACAGGTTACAGGAGATCTCACTTATGAAGAAGTACCCATTGCTTTTCTGGATCGACAAGTTAGGAAGTTAAGGAATAAAGAAGTAGCTTCTGTAAAAGTTCTATGGAGAAACCAACAAGTAGAAGAAGTTACATGGGAAGCAGAAGAAGCAATGAAATTGAAGTATCCTCACCTCTTCCACACTGGTGGGAATGATCAAAATGTTAGTGGAGGCATTCACAAGTAAGTATAAGTCTATATGTTCAATGTGATTAATAGTAGTACTAGATTAGGCTTGAACTTGTTTAGGCCGCACAACCATGCTAACATTCGAGGACGAATGTTCCAAGGGGGGAAGGATGTAACGGCCTGTATTTTTGTATGTGGTAGTTCTATTCATGTTATACTTGATATATACTTATAGTGTAGGTGAGGGATCATGTTTCTTACATGATTAGTGTTGGTTTAAACTAGCTTGGAAGGTGATGTAATGCCTTGCACGTTTTAGCATATGTATTGCAAGTTAACTCCGATGGAAAGTATTTAAGTAATTATAGTAAGGTGGTAATTGAGCTAGCAGCTGCATCACCTACTTGATCTATATTATAGTTAAAGGGCCCAAGTTTGATTGACCAGATTTAGGCTTATATTTAGGGGCTCATTTGAAGCCCAAACCTATTAAAGAAAATGTGAATGAAAGAAGGCCCAACAGCCAAATCTGCCAATTGGCCATTATGGATAAAGCCCAAGTGAAACTAAGTAAGTACATGACCTCCTAAGATTTGTTTTACCATGTTATTGGGCCAAGTGTGTACCACCTACTTGCACTAATCTGTCCCAATCTGATTAAAAGAACAAAGGAAAAATGGACAGCCAAGGTCCAATAATATTAAGTCCAAAAGGGCCCAAGTTAAAAGGACAAGCAGGTGGGGCACCTACTTGACATTATATGGCCCAAAATTGGTCAAGAGTGTCGGCCATAACACCTCCTTTTTCAAAGGATAATGATCAAGTCTTATTCTCCATTTTGAACTTGCAAAATTTCAGATTTTCTTAAGTTTCTTTCTTGGTCTCTCTTGGCTTCAATAAGCAGCCCTAAAACACCTTAGGGATTCTTGAGTGCTGTCTCATTTTCAAGTAAGAAGTTTGAAGGAGAGTTTGAATTGTTGAAGTACAAGTTTAGAGGATAAATTTCCAGAATTAAGGTAAGACTTCAACCCATTTGTTTTCCTCTCTTTGATCATGTTTTGATTGGAGAATTTTGTATATATTTATCAAGAATTCATGGATGATGATAAATCTTTGAGTCAATATTCTCCTATTATGCTGAAAGATTTGAGATTGATAGTGGCTGCCTTATGAATATTGTTGTTGAGGGCAGTTTGAGTATCTTGGAAGATGATGTATGAAGTTGTGTTAATGTGTGGAGGAAGGGTGTGGTGGTTCACCATTTATGTAAGGGTTGTATGGGCCTGATTTCCATCAAATATTTTTAGCTACTATTTTGGAGAACCTTAGTGTGATTAGTTGCTGATGTTATCTTAATCATGACTTATGTTGTAGATTAGCACCCAATAAGGAAGGCTGAATCGTGATAGTGGTATTGGTCATAAATATAAGGTATGTAAGGCTATTCGATTCTATATCCTTTTGGCATGAAATCTGCCACCTGCAATTAATATCAATAAAGTGATTCTCATAAGTTCTATTTCTAGAAAAGAAAGCATGGTGGCAGCGTACTATCTCCAAATAGCTAACAATATTTCTTTCCCCATTCTAAGTACATGGAACTATTTCATTATATGTTCACTACTCTATACTTGTGTAATTTTCCCTTGTGCTGTTATAGAAATGGTATTTGCAAAAGAAAGTTTGATGAATCCTTCTCCTAAGCCAATTGAAGTCAATTCCATTAAGGTCTTAAAGTAAGGTGTTGATGTTTCATAGCTCCTTATGTCATTGTTACTGCCTCAAAGTATTGTTTTCATGTATTACACTACTGTTCTGTAATTTCATGTCTCCAAGATGATTATGACCACCAAATCAACATCTCAAAGTGTTACGATTATCCAAAATAACATCTCAAAAGAGTTATGAACTGATTAACAATAATCTCAAAGATTAAAGAATCTAAGTGAGGAAATCTATTTAATTAAGGGTGGCAGCTTAGGGGCGAAAGCCTAGCATGGGCCGATCCCTATTGGTATAGAAGGGTGGCAGCTCAGGGGCGAAAGCCTAGCATGAGCCGATCCCAAGTTGTGTAATTATGAGGAACGCATCCCAGGGGTTAATACGCCTAGCATGGGTCATCCTCTTCTACCACTGATCAGCTGGTCACTTGTATCACAAGCCCAACAAAGATTATAACATACAAAGAAGGTAAAGAAAAGAATGTAGCTTACTTGATTCCACAAGAGTAAGCAAAGGTGGTCTTCTCTCCTAATCTATGCACTCATATGTTGCTACTTGATTTCATTTGTGCCTTGTATAACATATACTTTTTGCCTTACATATTTAGTACATTTTTCGTACTGACGTCCCGTATTGGGGACGCTGCATTTCATGCTGCAGGCTCAGGTACTCCAGCTAGTAGACCTCCTCTGTAGAAGTACTCGAAATTCTGCTACTTTTGGTGAGCTCCAAGTTGATTCGGAGCTTTATTAAGTCCTTGGTAAATTCGTTTGGTATTGTATCGTAGTTAAGGGTAAGGCGGGGTCTGTCCCGACCTACTCTAGTCTTCTATCTTTTAGAGGCTTTGTAGACGTATGTACATGGTTCAGTTGTGTCTTAAGGAGTTGTGGTCTAAACGGCCAAGTCTTGTATATAACTTTTGGACCTACTTACGTTGGTTTATATCGCTGCATCCAAAGTTAACTTGTCTCAATTGTTATAGTATATGCTCAGTAAGAACAGGTTGCAGGTTGGTTCTCTCGGGCCTTTAGGGCATCGGGTGCCTGTCCGTCTTAATGGGTTTTGAGGCGTGACAATACTTCATGTTGAATAAAAAATAGCAACAGTTGAAAGTGAGGTTTTTTAATCCCGATAATTATATATATTACTAAACGTGGGAAGCTCAAAAGTGTAAAGTTGAATTACTATTTTATACCTTCTCTAAATTATAATGTCATTAAAATATTTATTTAATTAACTAATATTATATCATACTATTATTAATTTAATGTTACTTAATGTCAGAAAACTATTTAATATGAAAAGTTATTCACTTTCTGCAACCTCATTTT
Source organism: Solanum sitiens (assembly GCA_016801875.1). Classification (NCBI taxonomy): domain Eukaryota; kingdom Viridiplantae; phylum Streptophyta; class Magnoliopsida; order Solanales; family Solanaceae; genus Solanum; species Solanum sitiens. The sequence continues at coordinate 1,337,650 of JABWTJ010000282.1, read as the reverse complement.
ATAAGTCTGAAAGGTAATGCGAAAAGTATTAATAATTGTGATTCAATACTTCAATTGTTAACCTCTTAAATGTAGGATATGAACTAATATTTTCATTTTTTATTCATAGACAGATGTTAACAGGTAAATAAGGGATATAAAAAGCTGTTATTTGAAAGTTGGAAAGAACATTGTGTCATAGTTTAAGGTTTTTCGTCTCCAACAATAAAAGTTTTGATTTTCTTTAGTTACCCAACTGAATTAATAATGCATGATCTTATATAATCCATTAAATTATTCTCAATGATCAACTTTTATAATAAGTTCATAAATTAAAAATATGTACAACTCTCTCCATTTGGAGAACAGGTATAGGAAGATACAAATTTAACGAGTAAGTATATTTTTCAGCTTTGTTATTTTTTGTGAACGTGTTCATAAAAATGTATTATTCTTGTTTATATAATACTAGTAAAATACTCGTACTTCGCGCGATAATTTAATATCATGAAATTTATAAAATAATACTTAAAACCTATCGGTCATTAAAACTAAAACACTATATTATCTTACATACAAGATTATGTAGTGAAAAAATATTAATAATATAAACAAAAATGAAAATTATTAAATCTTATCATTTCTTCTTAATAACCTAAGCATACACTATTGCCTGTAAAAATACATACCAAAATCTATAACGTAAACAATGGTGTTCCAGAGTCACTCAACATAAGCAAAGTACACAAATATTTATTTGTGAAGAAGAAGAAGCGGAAGAAGAATTTTTGACGTTTTAGAATGAGAGAAAATTCCTCTATTTACAGACAACAAAGGGTAGTGTGAACAAATGTTTATTGTGCCTTATCAGAAATGTTACAACTATTTAGAAAAGTTGCAGCCCTTCAAAAAGGTCACAACATTTCATAAAAGTTACAACTTTTCATAAATTTCGGAACTCATCATTAAAGTCGCAACCCTTCATTAAAGCCGCAACTTCTCATAAAAACAATTTTTCATAAAAGTTGTGACTCTTCATAAAAGTTTTAAATCTTCATAAAGGTCACAAATTTTCATAAAAGTCGCATCTTTTCACGAAAGGGGAGAGTTAGTTTTGTAAATAAATAAATTTAAAAGGAAATTCTAGCTTGTTGTGGCGCCACATAGGCGGGTCTAGGGTTCTCTTTATGAGCTTTAAGCTTTATAAATTATCAATGTTTCTTATATTCATGTTTATAAGTTAATATTATACTTATGTATTGACGTAGATGTGTTAGAGATTGACTTTTTGTCCTCTTATATGTCATACCTTTAGCATTAGCTTTGAGTATTTTCTTAGCTTGAAGTGGTTTGTAACTTTAAATTTTGATACCTCAAATGTCACGACCGGAATCTAGACCCCAGACGAGACCGGCGTCGTTGACCTCTCAGAGGTCGCAGACAAGCCTACTTACGTCATTCTTACTTCATCTAGGTTAATTTTAGCAGAAAATTTAAAAAATTTTGTTTCTTAACATACTTGTTAAACATTCTTATCATTTCATAATTGTTCACCATCAACCATCTAACATTAAGAGATAAGCAACTGAAAGAAAGAGTTCAATAAGTAATGTGTGTATAATTGCCAAAATGGCACCAATACAAAGTCTGAATAAAAACAGGAAAGAAACGCTAGTGGAACATGCTCCACTAGCTCAACTCTAAAACTATGCTAGAATATAAAACAGTAGCATCCTCGAAAGCATGAGGACCTACCAACTCCGGATGAATGCTGGACGTCCGGATAACTGCAACAATGATCTTGTAGCTCTATCGTCCACCTGTGCCTGCACCTAAAATAGTATAGTTGTATAGGGTTAGTACACACTTGTACTAAGTATGGGTATATGCAAGCACACACCAAGGACATGCATGAGAAAGAATAGCTCTTCCCTAACAACATGAATATGGGAAGTCAAGTCAGTGGACTTGCCAAATTTGGATTAGGAAAGTCAGTGAGCTTTCCAAATTTGGATTAGGAAAGTCAATGAGCTTTCAAAATTTGGATTAGGAAAGTCATGCAATGAGAGTAACATGTATCATCATAAATATTATATTGCACACATCATATAACATCTTACACATAGCACATATTATAGCACATAACATATAACACATAGCTTCTTTCATATAATTCATTCATATGCCATGAGACCTTGGAATCATGGACTTGACATTAAGACTTTCCAAAATGAGGGCTCAAAATATGGGACATCAACTAGGGAGTCTTCATTAGCAAACACAAAGTCTGCTTCACTAATTTTCGTACTTCATTTCATTTCGTTCATAGGCCAGTGTAAACACCAGCTATACCTAGGGTGTAGTTTTAAGACTTTCATCGGGTTTGCTGTGCAATGATCAAGAATAACCTAGTGTCATTACTTGAGTCTAGCTCACCTCTTGATTATCCTATTCTAACACCTTTGATATCATTCATTTCATTATGTGATTCATTTGAGGTTGGCCTCATTCATTCATTGGAAACTTTAACTTTAACCGACATAGATCATGTGAGCATCATGAAATCCAGTGTCTCTCCCACACCGAAAAGAGGTGGAATCACCGGCCAAGGTGACCCAAAAACATGCTAGCGTGCATGGGAATTTAACCCCGCCAGATCCCTATATTGGCAATATAGGTTCGAAGACTAGGAGATATAAGGAGACCCATACCCGGAAAGCCGAATAGTCTCATCTCATGAGAGTTACGTGAACCTCCTCCCTTCCCGAAAGAAGGCATCACCGCTCATAGCTAGCCTATCGGTGCTCAGTATAAAGTTCCATTACATTTAACTCATACGTCATGGAAGCTGGCTTCTAGTATGAGGACATCATAGCTCATTAGATGATCTCTCATCTCATCATTAGTGTTAAGTTTGTTAATCTCAATACTTTCATTAGAGTGTTCATAAAGACTGGTCTCTTCATTATCTTACACTCTCATAGGTGAGTACGTTTTGGTAACATTTACTTAGGCTCATTTGAGATTGCTCTCATCATTTGCATTAGCCTCATATCATGTTGTCACCACATTCATTATCATTAGCACATTTACTCTTCATAATTACTCACCCCATATTACGTGAATGTTCATTTCATCATATGCCAATATACTTGGCCATTGGTGTGTTTCATACCCTTACTTAACCCTTTTAGGGTTTCATCATTTCATTGTTCATTTCATCATTCAGTACATACATCTTAGGTTCACTTACTTTTAAACGTATGCTAGACTTATGAATCTATACACACAAGCCATGAGGCTTCATTCATAATTCGTTAAGTGATTCATACATTCCTAAGATTATGTAGTACAAGACTTATGTATCTTGTATATATGCCAAGATCTTGATTTCGATCTAAGTAGGTGGCATTATTCTTGGATAGTTTGTTCACGTATGACTTATGTATCGATTCCCCTTAACCCCCTTCACGTTCTTAGCCTCTTTAACATGTGAGGTCTTGGGTTCAATTCCCATTGACCTCACTTATTTTATTTTCACTTTAAAAACCCAGATTTTAACCTCATTGTTGACCGAAACTAGAGTACACAATCTGGAAATTTAATCCCAACTTTAACTTCCTTTCATCAACCTTTTCATGCTAGTTTCTTAGGGCAATTCACCAAGCATTTGGTGTATAGTTAGGTGTAGTTTAGGGGTTACATTAGTCAAGCGTTTTCAATCAAAATTTGTAACTTCACACACCATATGAACATCACATTATGCACAACTTTAGCACATAAAATACAAGAAATAACATGCCTTTTTACTTCTCCAAAACAGTGGCTAAAACTCACTGCCAACGTGCACACACACACACATTTTTTTTCGATTACACATTGGTTGTCATTTTAGTGATTTCACTCACATAAAAATATTCACATTCAACATAAAAACATCACACATACCTAAATCTACCAGCAAACAAACCCAACCTACGAAATCATTGGGAGCTAGTGACAAGGACATGCAACGGGGAACAACCCTAGTTTCGGAGTCAATATCTTGAATCGTAAGGAGCCTCTTGGGAAAGGGACCAAGAGAGAAGAAACACATACCTTAATTTGCTTGTTTAAACGTGAATTTTCTGCCCAAAACCTTCTCCAAAATCAGTCCAAACCTCCTCAACGTACACACCACTCGACGAACAACCTCTTTTTGCCTTGACGTTTTTGGTTACTTTGTTTTTCTCAAATTTTCATGTGAGTTCTTCAAGTGTGAAGAACTCTTGATGTATTTTCAGTTCTTTGTTGTTTTTGGCAGAAACCAATCATGAGAGAGAGTGATGAAACGTGAGAGACAGATCGTGAGAGAGTAGACAAATAATAGGAGTTTTAGTTTGGGAATTAGTCAAACTAGGACTCCTTATTAATTTAAATAAAAACCTGATTTAATTAGCTTAGTGAAAGGACCATTATGCCCTTAAAAAAATAAGATTTTTAATCATCAATTAAATCATTAATTTGATGCTTCCAATGGGGTTCGAACTCGGGTAGAGTGCCCCTTTTGCGAGATGGATCATTCCGAGTTGACCCAACCTGGATTGATTCTTTAATTAAATTAATTAATTAATTCCTTAGGGTAATTACAATAATACCCTTGGCCTAGAAAAGACCATTTTACCCCTGGACCCTCAAAACTCAAGATTTCTTCTTGTTAATTCTGGTAAAGACTCCTTCGATTAAATCTTCATTTTCGAGAGCCTCACATGGTTGGTTCCAACCTTTCCAAGCTCAATTAACTCCTCAAGTTAGTTGGCTTGGCCGTAGTAAGGGTTCTGAGGTCTGGTTTTACGCGTATCAATCCGTGTGAACCTTGATCTAATCGCAAGCATTCTTGACACCTTAAGCATTTATCTTATTCATTTTTTTAGGGTTGTTACATCAAATTTCCTGAAGTTGGTAAAAAAAAGCTGATAACTGAAAAGAGTAAGTATTCATGCATAATATTTTGGTGATTTATGTTTATTAATGTTTTCATAATTATATAATTATAAGTGAATGCATTAAACTACACTAATCATTGAAATTGGTAATCAAAACAAGAAAGTGAAATTCATATCAAGAACATTAATTATGAAAGATGAACATGTTATATATGTATACATTAAATGATTCTCAAAATATATTTCATTATACATATTATCGACCTAGATAAATTGAGTTGTTGAATTTTTTAGTTTCAAATAATATTTAATCATCTATTATTCAACGAAGAAGTCATTCGAATATAAGCTAACTATTTATCTATTTCAATTTGTACTTTTTTGCTTTATTATTTTATTTAATACAATGTATTTTAATATGATTTATTTTGTATGAACTCTTGTATGAGACATACGTGCTAGAAACTAGTAATGCATAAATGCAAAAGGCCCAAAAAAGTTAAATAAACCAGTACGGAGGAACATCCAGTTAAAATGAGGATACATGAGATTAGATGAAACTATGTACCGGATGAAATGGGCATGAAACCGTGATAATTAAACTACAAAGAAAAAGGACTTGGAAGGCTAAAGGAAAAAACCTCATGGACATTTGATGAAAAATAACACAAAAATGAAAAAAAAAACTAATATATAATTGATTTGAAAGTTCCTTAAGTCTAACTATCAATACTTATTAACTTACTAACACTAATATTTAAGGGGTGGCTTGGTTGGGAACTAGTTATCCCGGGATAAACTATCTTGGGGCTAGTTATCCTAGGATAACTTATCCCAACATGTATATGGGATAACCTATCCCATAACTATGCTATAAATTGTGGGATAATTTATCCCAATAATGTCAACCAAACAAGACATCTAAATTTTCTCCAGGACTAATTTTTATTTCATGACCATTTATGATTATCCCTCACACTAAACGAGCCCTAAAAGTTACTTTACTTTTCTCAATGAGCAACTTCACCTGACATAACTTTTATTGTTATTTCTCTTACGTCAATAAATTTGGTTAACGTTGGGCAAGGTTAGAGTAGTTGAGAGCTGGAAGAGTATCGGTCATCGGTCTGATGCTTCAGTACCTTTAAAACCCGTGGCTTTGGTTAGGTAACTAATTTAATAAACATTCAATGTTGCAAATTATTACTTCCTAATAGATCAAATACAATCTCTTGCGGAAAATCTAAACTTCATACAACTAGAAAATCAATGCATCCTACACAATAGGTATTTCTTAACTATATATGGAAAAAGGAATAGTACAGAATAAGAGTTGTTCATTGCCTATTTATGACAAAATAAACACTTGAAGACTAACAATTGTTATTAATGATTCCACTATATTTAAGATCACTACAAAATTACATACACCCTTTGGGACAAGAGAAGCGATGTGTCACACCAACAATCCAAAATTTGTCACTATCAATTAACAAATGACACAACCAATATCGAGGTATATCCCAAAACAACAATGGATCAGGCACAATATACATTTAACATCTCGGAAAATCCTCCAATAAAGTCTATTGTTCAAAAACTGTGTCTTGTTTCTCCTTAAGAACCACTAGTAACTAAATTACATTTTGATTTTACGTTCAAAGTTGATGTTTTTAGATGCACTTTTCATGTATGTACCAAATATAATACTAAATCTATCTTACTCTAACAACCACTGCAAGCTATTGTCTTACCATATCAAATCTATCTGGTGATAAAGGAAAATCTATTCCTTTTACCAGTAAAGGTGATCATCACGACAATCACACAATAAATTATATAAACCACCTATGTAAAAATATAGATAATCGTGTAAAAGTCTAGATACATCAGTAGTCTCTACAGGATGAACACGTTTGAATACACATACATAAGTATTACATGCTTTGTCGAAATGTATAAAATGTGCTTCCTCTTTTAGAGAAAAGGGTATTGCTCAGCTCATTGAGAAAGGTGAAATGTCATATATTAGAAAGTCAAACAATAGCATATCTAGAAGGTGAACATCTACCTTTGAACAAGCTACGTAATACAAATTAGCTATTTAGAGCATTATTGGGAGAGTTTGAAGCTGAAGGAACAGAGAAAAAAAAAACCTACTAATATCCTACATAATTGAACATTCAATACCTTTATGAAATTAGAGTTTTAACATTTATCTCCAACCACATCTATATATGTAGGTGTTGATGCTTACAACATGTCTTTATTATTTCTACATATGTAAAAAATAGTCCCATAATTCATTTATTGTGTTGCAAAAAGATTTGAACATCAACCTCCACCATTCTGTTGTGCAAGAAGCTATACAACATTGGAAAACATTTAATATTCGACAAAAATATATGAAATATTTGTGTTTCTACTGCAGATGCTATATAGTTCTGCAAAAGTATTCGTTCATATAAAGACATTTTTGCTTGTACATCTTTTGGTGTTAACTCTGATATGGAAATAGCATCCGAAGAAAAAAATGTGTATATATTTAGGGCACAAGATAAAATTTATCACGATCGACCATCATTTGTATTGTGTGATGACAATCCTTATTACTTCCTAGTATACTTCTTTGATACATACAACGAGTTGACTAATAAGATATAAGAATTCAAAGAAGAACTTCTATCAGGCACAATCAAAGAAATGATCACAAAGGTTATTGAGGGAAACCATATGCACAAATCTTTTTCCAACTTAACGACTAATCAAATTTCCACAATTTCCAACTTTACGTTGCTGCAAATACCTCTTTGGATCAATGAGTTTACAACACACCTTTAGTCAATTAAGTTACATTTGTACCACCCAAGCAAATTTTCGAACTAAGACTCAAACCGTTCTTTGTTGTAACGACCTGATTCCGTCGTTATGGAAAAGTCAATGAAGAAAGAATTAGGGCCAGAATACTCTTTCATAGTAACTTGAATTACCCAACCTAGTCCAGATTTCAAAGAAATTGGATTCATTAAAGTGTAGGGAAAATCTAGTACTGAATAGGAGATCTAATTTTGAATTTTGATACATGAGTGGATAGATAAGACAAAAACTAACTCGTACCACTTTACGGAATCAAATTTGGACGAGTAGAACTCCCAAAAATGATATTCTCTTGAACGAGTACATTTTGCCTCCGTCAGGGCCGCTAGTGCAGTGTCGCTTCAGCGGGATGGGTCCGCAAGATCGGACTTGACGTGTTTTAAAGTCGCTAATAAACCCTATAATGACCATATTTTCTATTTTTGACTTTTAGGGCTATGGAGGCGACCACAGACGAGTTCTTAACAATATTTTATCATTTTTTAGGCTAAAATAGGTCTTAACTCCCTTAATCCATTTTTTGATCCGTAGAACCTATTTTCTTGGGTTATTATCGATGGGGTAGGGTTTTGATATAAGAATTATGTGGGAAAAAACCTAATTTGGATATTATGATCTTGGATTTGGCCTAGGGTTATTGGGTTTGTTATAATCTCAATTATTAGACCTTTGATTGTTGATCCTTGTGTATATTAATTGTTGTAGACCTAAAACAAGCAGAATGAAATGGGAAAGGGGAGATTCATGTGCCTTAGGGAATTTAAGCTTGGATTAGAGGTAGGTGATGGTTGTGATTAAATGTTTGTGTGACATATGTTTTTTATTGCTTCATTATAATGCATGTATGTATGAGAATGTTGCATTATTGATAACACATTATGTAAATGAGTATGAACTAATAATTGTAAGTCATGAATCACGCCTTGTTTTATGATCTTGATGATGTACTTGTGTATGTGATTGCGGTGTGTTGATAGGATCGGATTGCCATGTTCCGGCATGCTAACAATTTGAATTTGGGTTCTGTGAGAGGACCAACTACTTGTGATAATAGTATTTATTGTGTATGGACTATGACTTATGACTTATAAAAGAGTTCTACTTAGTGTGACTTAGAAAAACGGACTTCATTCATGCATTGCACAAGTAGACTTTAAGAGTGGTTGTGGTTTGGTTCTCGTATGCTATGAAGATTGTGTTAATCAATGTTGTTGATATTCTATATGTTACATGGTTATATTATTGCTTTGTGATCTTAGGCATATTTATATGCCTAAGTAGCCAATATTTTCCTATGATTGGATGATGTTAAGGAAAGAACTTTAGTTTATTAGCTTGATATCGTGATTGTTCGTGTTGATTAGGCACTTACACAAATGATTAGTGATTTCAGGAACTCTAAGAGAAATTGGAGATGGAAAGATGAAAGAAGAAAAAAAAAATGGACATGAAAAATGGAAAAGGATGAAGTACCTAGGCGAGGCGCACTGGCAAGCGGGCCGCGCCAAGGCATGTCACTCATAGCCTCTATGAGGCGCACAGGCAGGCGCGCCGCGCCAAGTCCTGTCGCTCAAAGCCTTTGTTGGGGCGCGATTGAGGCGAGCTGTGCCAGGATGTATTCAACTCCCATATGTTGCTAGGCATGTCGCGCCGCTCCAATTCCGACTTTTCCATGTTTTAAACATTAACTAGGAGTTCTAATTTGAGTAATATTTGTTCTTAACATTATCTACTACTATAAATAGATCCTAGGGCTGCCATTATTGGGTTCGACGTGTGTTTAGTGTGAAAGAGCAAGAATCAACTTTGTAATCCTCTTAACTCTTCTATTTTACATATTTGTTTATGAACAATTATCTCTTCTTGATTATTAAGAGCATGAGTAGCTAAACACCCTAGTTCTGGGTTGTAGCTATTAATCGGTTGTTGAATATTTGAGGCTTTATGAATTAATCTTCGGTTGTCAATTCAAATTACTTTTATATTGTTGTTTTAGTATTTCTTGACATGCCATCTACTAATAAATATCGTGTCTAATCTTGAATTGACCATTAGAGAGATTAGATAGACCAGGGAATACAGAAAGCTCGATCCACCCATTAAATTGAGGAGATTAGTGTTCAGGAGTGACGCCCGGAAGATGAACACCTTGCTTAGTTACGAAGTAGGATGAAATATAAATGTTCGCCAGTTAGTCTATTTATCCCCGCTCGATGATGTAGTTAGATAGCTAACTGGGGTAGGCAACGAGAGTTGTGTAACCCGGATCATACTATTAACCCTATAAACTAGTAATTTGACAACTGAAGTTAGTTCAAAGCCGATAATATGATGCATGACATTTATTTTATGCTACAGCTCTAGAATTGCTTTTAATCTTGCTTGAAACATTATATCAAAGTCGTTAATCCTTGTTTACTTTAAATTAGTGCATACTAGTCTAGTTAACCATAAATCATCCCTTGAAGTAGTAACTTTTCTCTTTAATTGTGGAATTAAGTGTGAATAAAAGTTGGTCATAAGTCCCTTGGGAACAATAACTAGTTTCTAAAAGAAACTATATTACTTGTGCAACGAGTACACTTGTGTGTATACTGGGGAGCAACAAGTTTTTGGCGCTGCTGTCGGGGACTTAGAAATTGATTTATATTCAATTTTCTTAAGTCTACAATTAGAATATTCAGGTATTAATTACTTTATTTTAGCTTGTTTATTGTAGGCATTTGGCTTTCAGGTCTGGCTCGGAAAGGAGATTTGGTTGATCCTTACAACGAATCCGAAATATTTCTACATCAGCGTAGAAAAATTAATCAAGGCGAGGAGAATTAGGGCTAGGACCGCTGGGAAATCATGGTAATGATCATAAAGACAATCCGGAAGATGTGAATAACCCAAGGGTTCCGAACAATCCGGAGAATGTTGATAACCAAGGAATACCCCACCCCCCCTCATGTCCCTATCATTCCAGCAAGACCAATGCGAGATGTGACAGTCCCACTCACCGCCAATTTGGCATCCAGTATTACGAAACCTCCACCGGGGGGAGATTTGAATTAAAGTGAAATATGGTACAAATTCTCCATACTAATAGGCAATTTACTGGTTTACCCATTGAATATCCTCAACTCAATCTTAGGACCTTCAAATAGATCATTGATACCTACATCCCAATCGGATTCTTGTTGGACTATGTGAGACTAACATTGTTCCCATACTCATTGTTGTTGTAATACCTCAAAAATAGCTTAGGGGCTCTAGAGTCTAATATGTTGGTATTGGTGTTCTAATGTCCTAAATATGTCTAAAATATAGTATATAGGCAGTATCTAAAATATTAGAGGTGTTGGAAGTCAAACGTCAAGGGACGACTAAGAGGTTTGACGACTAAGTCACCAAAATGTCTAAAATATGGTTATATGTGTTTATGTGTGTTTCATGGTGTTTTAAGGTTATTAATAGAGTTAATTTAGCATGTATAGGCAGTGGTTAAAGTTTCGTGAAGTCTGGAGGTCAAACGATCAAGAACGTCCAAGGCATTCGAAAGATATGCCTTGAGTCGACCTTATACATCTAGGCGAGTTTCGTTGAGTTTTACGTGTTCGTTTTGGATACAATTCATGTTAGAGGTGTTAAACTCATAGAATATCATATTTGGATTGGAAACGTCTGGTAAATTATCCCCAAGGACCATCGAAGGGTCCTTGAGGAAGGACCCAAAAGTCTGTGTGCAGGTTATCCCAGGCAGCCTTGGCGACGGAGCAGTCGACGGCCCGTCATGGCTGTGACGACCCATCACAAAGGTTCCATCGTGTGGGCCTTGTCCAAGGGTGTATTTGGGAACCTTGGCAAGCCACTGTTGCTTGCAACAGTGGGCCATGACGCCCCGTGTCAGCCGTGACGCCCCGTCATGGGCAGGTCATCGTGGGTTGTTTCCCTGCGAGCAGATTTTCTGCCAAGTCAGGGGTGAATTGGTAAAATCACCACACTTCCAAATAAGTGTTTAGGCGGTTTGTTAAGGGTCTTATGGGTATTTTAATTAACTATATAAGTAGTTAACACCCTAAAGACTTCATTCTTCCAAATTGAAAATCCAAAATCTCTTAGAAATATCCCAAAACCTCCATTGAAGACTCCATTGAAGAAGCAGCTTGGTGAGGGGTTCTTGTGTGGAAATTCTTCATCAAAGTGAAGAATTATCATCCTTGAGGTATGGCTTTTGATCCTTGAAACTTATTTCATCAAGGAGCCCAACTCTCAAGATGTTTTTCAAAGTTTTCTAAAGTGAATTGTCCAATTTCGGGAATCGACCATGGGTTCTTGCATAAATGATTTCTAAACATTGAATTATGATCTAATTGATATTGTATTGATTATTTCAACATAAGTTACCTATGAACCCATGTAAATTGATGAACCCTAGTTTTTACTACTTTTTGGGTTACTTGATATTAAGCTAATATTGATGAATTGTTGTGTAGTTTCTTATGGGCTTTCTAATGATATAGGAATTCTATTCAATTTATAAATAGTTGATCTTAGATTGTTAAACCTAGATTGAATTGATTAGATTCATTGAGTTTTATGGTTATTGCTTTGAATTGTTGTTCATGGCCATGGGTAAGGGCCTTGTGATGTTGAATTGGTTGATTTGGCATTGAATTGAAGTGTGGATATGGGGATGAAGGTATGCTGCCCCATTTTCCTTAATTTGATATTAATTATACTTCGATTCTATTATGTTTGGTATGGTCCACTTATGGTGGCGGTGTTATGTGTTTTACCTACAATTGGTGTGGCCTTGTCGGCGTTACATTATGCAATATTATGAGCATGGCCTTATTGGCAACTACTTTAAGTTATGTGGCTATTTGTGTAGTTCATGATGTGAAGTATGGCATTACCTATCTACATGTAAGGTTATATAGTCATGTATGTGTTCTTCTAGTTATGTTGCCTTAAGTAATCATGTTAGACTTCGACTTGATATTATGAATGTAGTGTTAGGTTAAGTCTTGGTTATTCCTACTTGACTTTATGAGTCTATGTGGAGTATATTAATGATGTTATGATCATATATAGGATGACTTGAATATGTTAGGTTGTTTTAGAGGTGTTTCTAGAATGGCTTGTATGATGTGTTAAAAGTGAAGTATGTGATGTCTTGTCTTGGTTGACTTGTATCTCTTGCTTGATGTATATATAGTTATGGATATGTGATGTCTCGATTTAGGGTGTTATAACTCTTAGTCTTGAATAAATAAATATAGGTGAGACCTTAATGATAAGAGGGTCATTTATGTGGAACCTTGAACTTAGTGGCGAGTTTATAAATTGTGAAGTAGTTAGCCGGAATGGTATCCTTCATGTGATGAGTGATGGACTTAAGGTTGATTGGCTGGAACGGCATCACATCATACCTTAGGGAAGTCGCTATGAGCTTCTTGTCGTCAAAGTGAGTTATGCCTTAGTGGACCTTGCTTTGGTAGGGTGAATGTAATGGGGTCACGAACTAGATAAGACACCTATTTATATGAACCTTAATGTGAATTAATCTATGAGAACTAAGGCTAGCACCGAGTGAGTATGAGTAAGGGGGGAAGTGGATTCAGTTAAAAAAGAGACTGAATGCTTATTACGCCCTTCATATTCCTTAACCATGTGCCTACATGGGATGTGTCCAAGTTCTACCATTGGCAAGTAGAACAACCTCATCAAGGTAGGATAGAACTTCGGATTCCATGTCTTGCTATCATGGTCTATGTCTGTTATTGCCTATTCTCATCATGTGGAATACCTTTTAGCATTAGATAAGTTTATGAGGTTTAGGTGGTGGTATGGGACGCTATCTAGACATTGCACAATAGACTTTGAAGGTGTTATGTGGAGTTCCTAGGTCTTGTCTAAGACCATTATGTGAGTGTCTTATGTGATGTTTTATGTGAGTGTCTTATGTGATGTATGAGTCTTAATGAACTAATGAACTAATGACATATGTTAGTAATGTAAATGAATGAGTACCTAATCTAAAGTGACTTAAGCATTCCTTAGCTAAAGTGTGAGGAGGACATGTAAGGATGATCTCTTCATGTCTTATCTTTGGAAGTCTTGAGAATGACTCTAGTTAGGAAAGTTGGTTAATATTGTTGACATGATCAAAATCTTAGGTAGTCTTAAGGAATATTTAGGTAATCTTGAATAGGTCACTGCACTATGGACATTATCTTCTTGATTTACTTAAGTAGGTCTTTTGATAGTCTTTGGGAGGAGAGTGTCCTATCATCTAAGTGTTGGTGTGTTTAGTGAGAATGATTCTATTTGAGGTAGTCTATAGGATCTCTTGTGTGTGTGTGATAGAGATTGTATGGGCGGTCGCTCCACACTCACTCAAGTGAACTTTGGAATTGACCTTTGGTAGTGAATCTTACATAGATGTTTATGATTGTTTTCTAAGTGTGTATGTGACTCATTGTAGGTAATCTTAAGGGTCGTTTAGGCACATCTAGAGAGGGTGTATGGGCGGTCTCTCTTCGTGTGACTTAAGTGAATCTTAGGATGACTTTAAGTGAGGGAATTACATGCTAGAAGATGTTAAAAGGGAAGGCTAGGACTTCACTGTAACAGTGAATGGACTTCACTGTACAGTGAAGTGAACTCACTGTAAAGTGAGTTCTTTAAAATGGTATTTTGGTTAAATGTTATTTTATGTGTTTCTTAATTGCTAAATGATATTCTTATGATTAAACTATGATTTCCAAATGAAAAGATGCATATTTCCAATAAAGTCCTTTTTCATGATTTTATGCATTATGTCATACTTAGTACATGTGGTTGTACTAATTTCATGCTTTATTTTCTATCTATAATTCTTGGTAGGTGAAGAGCTTGTAAAGTGAAGGTTTGGATATAGAAGGATCGTCCAAGAAGAAGTTGAAGTATGTCCTCAATTGACTCGAGGGCATATGTCTTTTATTGTTTTCTTTGAAGTATTGTAATAGACTATGTCTTTCTATTTTCGTATTGAAGTATGGGTCGTGTCCCAAAGTATTCTTGTTTCTTAAGATGATGAGATTGATACTTAGTGTTTTTCCTAATTTTTACTTATATGAAAGAGTTTAAACACTTCTATATTGTTTTACGAAAAGTTTTAATTGCGCACTACTTTTCACTATGTATATGCTATGAATGATATGAAAGAGGCTTGTCTTAGAACTCCGAGAGTCCGACGACGCCGGTTACAATCCAAGATTGTACCTTATCTTCTAGGGTATGGTTTTGGGATGTGACAAGCTTGGTATCAGAGCATAGGTTGGTGAAAGTGGTTTTAGGAATCAAAAAGTCTCATCAAGTCATGTCTAGTAGAGTCTTGACCATCGGTGTGAGTCGCGATACATCTATGGGCGAGAGTCTATGGGACGATAGACTTTCCCTTCTTTTCTACTCCTATGTCGTGCGGTAGAGTAAATGTTATGATTATCCTTATTATGTGTTTCCTTGTGTTTCTAGGAGATGAATACTAGAAGGATGGCCACTAGAAGGTTGGAAGAGGAGAGGGTGAATGAGGAGATTCCTCCTCAAGTTGAGCAAGTTCCTCAAGGTGCTCAAGGTGCTCAAGTGCCTCCCCAAGGTGATCATGTTCCTAATGTAGGAGGAGGTAATGAGGTTCCGGTGGGTCATCCGGAGTTGACTACTCAAGAGATTTGAGAGGCTTTGATGGCTTTAGCTCAAGCCGTAACTACTCAAATCAATTTGAGTATGATGCCTAGGGTTGTGTAGAGCACTATGACTTCTAGGTTGAGAGACTTTGTGAGGATGAATCCTCCTATCTTTCTTGGCTCTAAGGTAAATCAGGATCCCCAAGAGTTTCTTGATGAAGTGTACAAGGTGTTGAGTGCTATGGGGGTTACATCTAGAGAGAAGGCGGAATTGGCTTCATACCAATTGAGGGATGTTTCTCAAATTTGGTATACTCAATGGAAGGACAATAGGCCGGAGGATTCGGGTCCTATTGAGAGGGAAGAGTTTAAAGGAGCTTTTCTTGGCAAGTACTTTCCCCGAGAGAGGAGAGAAGTCAAGGTGGAGGAGTTTATTAATCTCAAGCAAGGCAATATGAGTGTTGAGAAGTACTCTTTGAAATTCTCAACATTGTCTAGGTATGCTCCTTCTCTTGTGTCCAATCCAAGAGATGAAATGAGTCGCTTTTGTACCGGAGTAGCCGACTTGGTGAATGAAGAATGTCGTACCGCTATGCTTCATGATGATATGACCCTATCTAGACTCATGGTGTATGTACAATCTATTGAGGAGTCTAAACTTAGGAGGATGGCCAGAAGTTTGAAGAGGAGTGTTGCTAATGATCAAGAGCAACCTAGGTTCAAGAAAAGAGTTCAATCTCAAGAAGAGCCTAGGAGGGCTAAGATGAGGTTTGAGAAAGGAGGTAGTTCCAAGGATGGCAAACCTACTTGTGCCAATTGTGGCAAGAAACACTTTGGTGAGTGTCTATTGGGTACCGGGAATTGCTTTGGTTGTTGTAAGGAAGGACATAAGGCTAGGGATTGTCCTACGATTGCTTCTAGAGGTAGAGAGGGTAAACAAGTTGCTCCTAGTGTTCCAAAGGAAGATGCTCCAACTAAGAGGCGTTTCTATGCACTCCGTACTAGAGTTGTGAAGCCGGATGAGAATGAGGGTGATGATGATGTTGGTAAGTTCTCTTTCTTTTGTTAAGATTTAAGTTCCTTCTAAGTGGGGGAGTATGGTTTGTAGATGGGATAGAAGAATTTGTTGCTTGTGCATGATGTTTAGGAGTTTCGTTGAAATTGAATTTCATTAACTTCTTGCATTGTGTGTTTTATTGAATTATGAGCATGTTGTAAGCTGTGTTTATATGATGTTACTTTGCATATTAGCATGTTCATATCATGAATTGCCAAAAAGTTGCATTTTTGAAAATTTGGCAAAATATTGTAGCTTGTTAAACTGCTCACTGTAAAATTTTGGTTAAAATGACTATTTGATTCGTTGGTCTGAAATTGTGGTAATGTGGTTAGAACTGATGTATATGAGTAGGGTATTGAGTATAAAATGAGTTTTCGCTATTTCGATTGAAGCATGTGAGTTTCATAGCATAATGAGTTAAGAATTGTATTCTAGTTTCTTGTTGTGTTGTGAATCTCTTGATTATGTGAAATTGATGTTTTCCTCTTGGATATGTGTTTTATGGTTTGGTTATATGCTGATAGTTGAGTCTCTTATCTTGGAAGTGTTCGGAGAGTGGCAAGTGTCATTCGAGGACGAATGTTGTCCAAGTGGGGGAGATTGTAATACCTCGAAAATAGCTTAGGGGCTCTAGAGTCTAATATGTTGGTCTTGGTGTTCTAATGTCCTAAATATGCCTAAAATATAGTATATAGGCAGTATCTAAAATAGTAGAGGTGTTGGAAGTCAAACGTCAAGGGACGACTAAGACGTTTGACGACTAAGTCACCAAAATGTCTAAAATGTGGTTATATGTGTTTATGTGTGTTTCATGGTGTTTTAAGGTTCTTAATAGAGTTAATGTATCATGTATAAGCAGTGGTTAAAGTTTCGTGAAGTTTGGAGGTCAAACGATCAAGAACGTCCAAGGCGTTCGAAAGATATGCCTTGAGTCGACCTTGTACATCTAGGCGAGTTTCGTTGAGTTTTACGTGTTCGTTTTGGATAAAATTCATGTGAGAGTTGTTAAACTCATAGACAATAATATTTGGGTTGGAAAAGTCCGGCAAATTATCCCCAAGGACCATCGAAGGGTCCTTGAGGAAGGATCCAAAAGTCTGTGTGCAGGCTGTCCCAGGCAGCCTTGGCGACGGAGCAGTCGACGGCCCGTCATGGCTGTGACGCCCCATCACAAGGGTTCCGTCGTGGAGGACATGTCCAAGGGTGTAGTTGGGAACCTTGGCAAGCCACTGTTGCTTGCAACGGAGGGCCATGACGCCCCGTGTCAGCCGTGACGCCCCGTCATGGGCCGGTCGTCGTGGGCTGTTTCCCTGCGAGCAGATTTTCTGCCAAGTCAGGGGTGAATTGGTAAATTCACCCCACTTCCAAATAAGTGTTTAGGAGGTTTGTTAAGGGTCTTATGGGTATATTAATTAACTATATAAGTAGTTAACACCCTAAAGACTTCATTCTTCCAAATTGAAAACCCAAAAACTCTTAGAAATATCCCAAAACCTCCATTGAAGACTCCATTGAAGAGGCAGCTTGGTGAGGGGTTCTTGTGTGGAAATTCTTCATCAAAGTGAATAATTATCATCCTTGAGGTATGGCTTTTGATCCTTGAAATTTATTTCATCAAGGAGCCCAACTCTCAAGATGTCTTTCAAAGTTTTCTAAAGTGAATTGTCCAATTTCGGGATTCTACCATGGGTTCTTGCATAAATGATTTCTAAACATTGAATTATGATCTAATTGATATTGTATTGATGATTTCAACATAAGTTACCTATGAACGCATGTAAATTGATGAACCCTAGTTTTGACTACTTTTTGGGTTACTTGATATTAAGCTAATATTGATGAATTGTTGTGTAGTTTCTTATGGGCTTTCTAATGAAATAGGAATTGTATTCAATTGATATAGTTGATATTATATTGTTAAACCTAGATTGAATTGATGTAGATTCATTGAGTTTTATGGTTATTGCTTTGAATTGTTGTTCATGGCCATGGGTAAGGGCCTTGTGATGTTGAATTGGTTGATTTGGCACTGAATTGAAGTGTGGATATGGGGATGAAGGTATGCTGTCCCATTTTCCTTAATTTGATATTAATTATACTTCGATTCTATTATGTTTGGTATGGTCCACTTATGGTGGCGGTGTTATGTGTTTTACCTACAATTGGTGTGGCCTTGTCGGCGTTACTTTATGCAATATTATGAGCATGGCCTTATTGGCAACTACTTGAAGTTATGTGACTATTTGTATAGTTGATGATGTGAAGTATGGCATTACCTATCTACATGTGAGGTTATATAGTCATGTATGTGTTCTTCTAGGTATGTTGCCTTAAGTAATCATGTTAGACTTCGACTTGATATTATGAATGTAGTGTTAGGTTAAGTCTTGGTTATTCCTACTTGACTTTATGAGTCTATGTGGAGTATATTAATGATGTTATGATCATATATAGGATGACTTGAAGATGTTAGGTTGTTTTAGAGGTGTTTCTAGAATGGCTTGTATGATGTGTTAAAAGTGAAGTATGTGATGTCTTGTCTTGGTTGAATTGTATCTCTTGGTTGATGTATATATGGTTATAGGTATGTGATGTCTTGATTTAGGGTGTTATAACTCTTAGTCTTGAATAAATAAATATAGGTGAGACCTTAATGATAAGAGGGTCATTTATGTGGAACCTTGAACTTAGTGGTGAGGTTATAAATTGTGAAGTAGTTAGCCGTAATGGTATCCTTCATGTGATGAGTGATGGACTTAAGGTTGATTGGCTGGAACGGCATCACATCATACCTTAGGGAAGTCTCTATGAGCTTCTTATCGCCAAAGTGAGTTATGCCCTAGTGGACCTTGCTTTGGTAGGGTGAATGTAATGGGGTCATGAACTTGATAAGAGACCTATTTATATGAACCTTAATGTGAATTAATCTATGAGAACTAAGGCTAGCACCGTGTGAGTATGAGTAAGGGGGAAGTGAATTCAGTTAAAAAAGAGATTGAATGCTTATTACGCCCTTCATATTCCTTAACCATGTGCCTACATGGGATGTGTCCAAGTTCTACCATTGGAAAGTAGAACAACCTCATCGAAGTAGGATAGAACTTCGGATTCCATGTCTTGCTATCATGGTCTATGTCTGTTATTTCCTATTCTCATCATGTGAAATACCTTTTAGCATTAGATAAGTTTATGACGTTTCGGTGGTGGTATGGGACGCTATCTAGACATTGCACAATAGACTTTGAAGGTGTTATGCGGAGTTCCTAGGTCTTGTCCAAGACAATTATGTGAGTGTCTTATGTGATGTTTTATGTGAGTGTCTTATGTGATGTATGAGTCTTAATGAACTAATGAACTAATGACCTATGTTAGTAACTATGTAAATGAATGAGTACCTAATCTAAAGTGACTTAAGCATTCCTTAGCTAAAGTGTGAGGAGGACATGTAAGGATGATCTCTTCATGTCTTATCTTTGGAAATCTTGAGGATGACTCTAGTTAGGGAAGTTGGTTAATCTTGTTGACATGATCTAAACCTTAGGTAGTCTTAAGGACTATTTAGGTAATCTTGGAGAGGTCACTGCACTATGGACATTATCTTCTTGATTTACTTAAGTAGGTCTTTTGATAGTCTTTGGGAGGAGAGTGTCCTATCATCTAAGTGTTGGTGTGTTTAGTGAGAATGATTCTATCTGAGGTAGTATATAGGATCTCTTGTGTGTGTGATAGAGATTGTATGGGCGGTCGCTCCACACTCACTCAAGTGAACTTTGGAATTGACCTTTGGTAGATGAATCTTACATAGATGTTTATGATTGTTTTCTAAGTGTGTATGTGACTCATTGTAGGTAATCTTAAGGATCGTTTAGGCACATCTAGAGAGGGTGTATGGGCGTTCTCTCTGTGTGACTTAAGTGAATCTTATGATGACTTTAAGTGAGGAAATTACATGCTAGAAGATGTTAAAAGGGAAGGCTAGGACTTCACTGTAACAGTGAATGGATATAAAATTAAATGTTATTTTATGTGTTTATTAATTGCTAAATGATATTCTTATGATTAAACTATGATTTCCAAATGAAAAGATGCATATTTCCAATAAAGTCCTCATGATTTTATGCATTATGCCATACTTAGTACATGTGGTTGTACTAATTTCATGCTTTATTTTCTATCTATAGTTCTTGGTAGGTGAAGAGCTTGTGAAGTGAAGGTTTGGATATAGAAGGATCATCCAAGAAGAAGTTGAAGTATGTCCTCAATTGACTCGAGGGCATATGTCTTTTATTATTTTCTTTGAAGTATTCTAATAGACTATGTCTTTCTATTTTCGTATTGAAGTATGGGCCGTGTCCCAAAATATTCTTGTGTCTTAAGATAATGATATTGAGACTTAGTGTTTTTCCTAATTTCTACTTATATGAAAGAGTTTAAAGACTTCTATATTGTTTTACGAAAAGTTTTAATTCCACACTACTTTTCACTATGTAAATGCAATGAATGATATGAAAGAGGCTTGTCTTAGAACTCCGAGAGTTTGACGACGCCGGTTACAATCCAAGATTGTACCTTATCTTCTAGCGTATGGTTTTGGGATGTGACAGTTGTGAGTCGCAAGGTGATTGTTAGACTATGAACTACCAAATTCCATTACTACTTGGAATTGTCTAACAAAGAAGTTCTTGAGTTGATTCTACCCATCCAAGAAAACCGCCAAGTTGAGAGGTGAAATAACAAACTTTGCTCAAAAGCACAGGGAAGACATGTACCAAGCGTGGGCACGCTTCAAACAAATGTTTAATGCTTTCTTTGAGGGTTTGGAATATAATGTGCATGTTCTTGTTCTTCTTAATAGTGCAGCAGGTGGAAAAAACCTATCCATAACAAGTGAAGCATTCTTCAATTTACTTGATAAACTGTCGGAAGGGAACCAAGGGTATGAGAGAAAAATCTCTAGAACCACAATCGAAAAAGATGTAGGGATAGTAGATATAGACCAAGCTACTGCTTCGAATGCAAAAATAGATGCAATGCAACATAGCATGACTTTACAGTTTAAGCAGTTAGCTCTAAATCAAGCATCGATAAATGTGGTACAACAAACAGCAAATTGGTGTGGGGTATGTGGTAGTATAACCCATGACACTAAGCAATGTGAGCGAAACCCGGATTCTGTGAATTATGTGGGTAATGTGCAGAGGGGCCAAGTCCAACAGAATTATTGTACTAGTTACAACTATAGTTGGAGCCATCCTAACTTTTCTTAGGGTGGGAACTGATGTACCGTGGTTATACGGTACTTTCAATGCTTTTAACTTAAGTTTAGTGTGTATCTAAGGCCTTTTTGTATTAATTTTAATGTATTTTTCTCTTTATTTTCAGGAAATCTCTCCAGAAGGAGAACGTGAGAAGTTTTGTACTGAAATTTGCAGAAGTGGCAACCTACGGAGCCATCGATGGTCCGTCACGACCTCGACGGTCCGTCGCGACCTCGACGGTCCGTAGGTGGCCACCGTCTTGAGAAGAAGAAGACTGACAAAGGAAGTTGAGGAATTCTGACCAAGTGTGGGGCTACAGAAGCTCTCGACGGACCGTCATAGCCTCGACGGATCATCCTGCACATCCGTCAACGTCAACAGAAAGTAGCCCCAGTACCCAGCTTCAGAGGATTCTAAGTATGGAACAACGGAGGGCCTCGACAATCCGTCGTAGCCTTGATGGTCCATCGTTCCAAGTCGTCGACTAAGACGCATTTTTTGGACAGATTTTCCTTAAATAGGTTCCCTCTTTTATTAGGATTCTAGTATTATAAATACCTGAAAATATCTCGTTTTTGGGGTTAGACTCTTGGATATGTTTTAGTTTTATTGTTTTAAGTATTGAATTTTGGGATTTTGGAAATTACTCTATTTTCCGGAATCGTTTGTTGCAAGTGTTTGATTAATTCAAGTAATTTTCTGGATTATCTTCAATATCATCAAAGTAAGTGCATGAATTCTTATATAATTAATATGAATTGTGTGATTATTAACATGGGTAACTAAACTCCATAACTAGGGTTGTGGGAACCATGGGTAAATAACAAGGTAAAACCTAGCTAAAATAACAATTCTCGAATAATGTCTTGCATGTATTGATAATTCTTTCGTTTAGAAGTCTTTTTAATGGTGGCCAATGTTAGAACTCGCCTTATTGCTACTTGTCGGACCAAGGAGGTAGATAATAAGAAAAGAATTATCAACGTAGATTTAGTATATACTATCTAATAAGCTAGTGTTGGTTGGTGCGAAGTAACAACTAAGCCAAATATCGGTTATGATGCTTAATATGAGGTAAAGGTAAGGTTTAGTAAAGCATACACACGTAGCTGGACCAAGGTGCTGAGTGAAATTTCATATTTGCCGGACCAAGTAATTAGGGATACATAACTTACCACTTTGCATGCAAGATATTAGGAAAGGATTGTTATAGCTAGAATTACCGAGTTATGAACCTATGGGGAACACTTAAGCCCTAGTTACTTTAATTACTTGATAAAAATCAAACTTTGAACGTGTCATTTGTTTACGTAGAATTAGCCAATTACATTTGTTATTCAAAACCCTTTTTTTGTTATTTGGTTTAGGAAAGGACTTGAATAAATAAGAGTAATAGAAGGTTAAAGTTAAGTCTAAATTATTTTCCTCGCGGGATCGACCTCAACCTCATAGTTGGGTTCTTTACTTAATACGACCGCTTATACTTCTTTTCGAGAAGTAAATTTGAGCGTATCAAATCTTGGCGCCGCTGCCGGGGAAAGTGGCTTTTAGATAACTTTAAGCTTATTACTGAAGTTTAGTCAATATTTTCCTAATTTTACTTTTTTCTTATTGTTTTTGTCTCTTGCAGATCTCACTTCCGTGTATGCCAGTTACGCGGAGTAGAAGAGAACCCCTACTTCCACACGACCTCGAATTGGAGCGTACACTACACAGGATGAATCGAAACTTAGATATTAACGATGATGATCTCAACCAGGACAATCCAGCTCCGGTTGATGCTCATGGTCAGTTATTACCTGAAAATCGAGGGGAAGATGAAATACGGAGGCAACCTCCCGCTCCACGCCCTCAAGAGTATTATAGGGGATATGATAACATTACCGACTCTGTTGGGCCACTTGTCTTACCTCCCCTACCACATGGCCATACGTTCATGGTAACTAGTAGTCTGATGCAAATGCTCACCGCTAGAGGTTTGTTTTCGGGGCTACCTTTTGAAGATCCACATGCTCACATCGCCAAAGTGAGGTCGGTGTGTAAGATTTGTGTAGGGAGGCCTGATTTGAATATGGACGTAATTGGGTTGAGAATGTTTCCTCTCTCACTGACGGGAGAGACTGCTATATGGTTTACAGAACTCCCCTATAACTCAATCTACACTTGGAATCAATTGAGGGATGTGTTCTTAGCACGTTAACCCGGTGTCTAAGAATCTAAACCACAAAAATAGGGTGAACAACTTTGTGGCACTACCGGGAGAATCAGTCAGTAGTTCTTTGGACAGATTCACTTTGTTCTTGAGAAGTGTCCCTAATCACCGCATCAATGATGAGTTGCTGAAAGAGTACTTCTATCGGGGACAACATGATAATAATAAAGCAGTATTGGATACGATAGCGGGTGGTTCTTATGGGGAGTGTCCTTATGCTGAGATCGCTGAGAAGTTGGAGAAAATCTCCCGAAACAATAAAGCATGGAGTACTAGGAAGTCAGATACTGGGAGAAACACTTTTGCAGTACAGTCCGCACACAACCCAGCCACAGACGAGATTCGTGAAGAGATGGCTCAAATGAGAACTGAGCTTGGGTTAGTGTTGAAACATGTCACTGGGGGTGCAGAAAAGGTAAATGCGGTGAACTACTTGTCTAAAAAATCACCTCCGACTGATGAGTATTACTATAAGGAGGACTCTTATGCAGTAGCTAAGCAGACGGGGGGTTTCCGACTAAACGCTCAAAGCTCCAATCAGGAGAATTGGCGCCAAGGTCAAGGAAACCAAGGTCGGAACTATAGTAATTACAACCGAGAGGGTCATTATGTCCGAGATGGGAATTACAACCGCGACAACAACTTCAATCGAGGTAACTATGGTAACAGAAATGATAGGAGTGGGCCCTATGTTCCACCTCAAAATCGTGAAGTTACTCCTAGGGACGGTAGAGTTAGTATGGCGCGAGTTGAGGATATGTTGCAGAAAATGATGAGGAGGTTCGATTCTAGTGATGAGCACACTAAAGAGTTGAGGAGTGACTCAGCGAGTATTGGGCAGAAAGTTGATACACATGCAATCTCGATCAAGCATCTTGAGTTGCAACTGGCCCAATTGTCTTCGACTGTGAACCCACGCCAACCGGGCACTCTTCCTAGCAACACTGTCCAAAATTCGAAAAAAGATGGACATTGTATGGCAGTCACAACTCGAGGTGGTAAACAAACCATTGACCCACCGATGCCGTCTTGTATAGAAAAGATGATAAGAGGTAATGATGAGGTAGTGGAGGTTAGTGGTGAGTTAGGAGATAAAACGGAGAAAGAAGCTGACGTACCCCAGAAGGTGACCCCCATACCTAGACCACCACCTCCATTCCCACAAAGGTTAGTGAAAAAGATCGAGGATGGCAAATATCGGCGTTTTATCAATATGTTGAAACAGCTTTCCATCAATGTCCCTTTGATAGAAGCTCTTGAACAAATGCCCGATTATGCCAAGTTTATGAAAGATATGGTTACTAAGAAAAGATCAGTCAGTTTCTAGGATGATGATAGAATGCAGCATTGTAGTGCTATTGCTACAAGGTCTCTAGTGCAAAAGAAAGAAGATCCGGGTGCCTTCACTATTCCATGTACAATCGGGTTATTACACTTTGCGAAAGCATTATGTTATTTTGGGGCAAGCATAAATCTCATGCCTCTCTCTATTTACAAGAAGTTGGGTTTGGGTGACCCAAAGCCCACTGCGATGCGGCTATTGATGGCCGATCAAACGGTGAAGAGGCCTATTGGGATACTCCACGATGTGTTAGTAAAGGTGGAGTCATTCATATTTCTGGCCGATTTTGTGATTTTTGATTGTGAGGTCGATTTTGAGGTGCCTATCATCCTTGGGAGGCCATTCCTTGCTACGGGTAGAGCCTTGGTTGATATGGAAAAAGGGCAAATAAAATTTCGGTTGAACAATGAAGAAGTGACTTTCAACATTTGTAGGTCCATGAGGCAGAGTGGTGAAATCCAATCAGTATTTACCATATCTTACAGAGTTGAAAAGTCATCTGAGGTACAAATAGAAGAACGTCTGGGTGTAGAAGCACTAGCGGCAGTGATCATGAATTTTGATAGTGATTGCATTAATGATTATGGGTCATGGGTCGCGGCACTTGATCGAGGTGATGTTCGGTTTAAACCAAAGAAATTTGAATTAGATATGAAACATCACGAATCTCCACCCGCGAAACCATCTATAGAGGAGGCTCCAAAATTAGAGCTTAAGGCTCTACCACCTCATCTGAGGTATGTATTCTTGGGAGAAGGTGACACTTTGCCGGTAAGTATTGCATCAGATCTTAATGTGCATCAAGTTGAGAGTTTGGTGACATTGTTAAAAAAGTTCAAAAGAGCTATTGGGTGGACTATTGCGGATATTATTGAAATTCCTCCTGGTATTTGTTTGCATAAAATCCAACTCATGCCCAATCATAAACCAAGTATTGAGCACCAGAGACGTTTAAATCCACCTATGCAAGAGGTGGTGAAGAAAGAAATCATTAAGTGGTTGGATGATGGAGTGATATATCCAATCGCTGATAGTAGTTGGGTATGCCCTGTTCAGTGTGTACCTAAGAAAGGGGAAATGACTGTGGTCCCCAATGAGAAAAATGAGCTTGTTCCGATGAGATCGATAACTGGATGGATGGTATGTATGGATTACCGGAAATTAAATGCATGGACTAAGAAGGACCATTTTCCTATGCCCTTCATGGATCAGATGTTGGATAGACTTGTAGGAAAGGGGTGGTACTGTTTTCTTGATGGCTATTCGGGTTATAATCAGATTTCTATTGCACCGGAGGATCAAGAGAAAACCACCTTTACTTGTCCATATGGGACCTTCGCATTCAAGAGAATGTCGTTTGGGTTATGTAATGCACCCGCCACATTTCAGAGATGTATGATGTCAATAATCTCCGATATGGTGGAGGACACTATTGAGGTATTTATGGATGATTTTTCTGTGGTTGGTGACTCATTTGAACGGTGTTTGAGTATTTTGTCCGAGGTTCTTAAGAGGTGTGAAGACTGCAACCTTGTGCTTAATTGGGGAAAATGTCACTTCATGGTGAAAGAAGGTATTGTATTCGGCCATCGTATTTCAGAGAAGGGTATAGAGGTTGATCGAGCTAAAGTTGAGGTGATAGAGAGACTTCCTCCACCCATCTCTGTAAAAGGTGTGAGAAGCTTTCTAGGGCACGCGGGCTTTTATCGGAGGTTTATCAAGGATTTTTCAAAGATTGCACATCCCTTGTGCAAGTCGCTTGAGAAAGAGTGTAAGTTTTATTCTGATGAATCTTGTCTTAAGGCATTTGGTGAGCTAAAGGAAAAGTTGGTGTCTGCACCTATCATCATTTCGCCGGATTGGAGCAAACCGTTTGAGGTGATGTGTGATGCGAGCAGAGTTGCTCTTGGTGTGGTTTTGGCTCAACGAAGGGATAAAATCCTTAACCCCATTTACTATGCTAGTAAAGCCCTCAATGAAGCCCAAAAGAACTACACCGTGACTGAGCAAGAGCTCCTTGCAGTAGTCTTTGCTTTCGAAATTTCGCTCCTTTTTGCTTGGCACTAGAGTTATAGTGCATACTGATCATTCTCCTTTGAGATATTTGATGGCAAAGAAGGATGCAAAACCGAGGTTGATTCGTTGGGTATTACTATTGCAATAATTTAACTTTGAGGTGAAAGATAGAAAAGGGACCGAAAATCAAGTTGCTGATCACTTTTCCCGATTAGAAGATGAAGCAATGAGGGAGTTGGGTGAAAAGACTGAAATTGATGATACTTTCCCTGATGAGCATGTATTGTCCGCCTCCCAAGACTTGATCCCATAGTTCGCAGATTTTGTGAATTATCTAGCTAGTGATATCGTCCCACCGGACTTGTCCTTTCATCAAAGGAAAAAGTTCATGCATTATGTGAAAAAGTTCTTTTGGGATGAACCATACTTATATAGGAGTTGTGCCGATGGGCTTATTCGGCGTTGTGTGCCGAAAGTTGAGATGTTGAGTGTTTTGGAGGCGTGCCATTCTTCGCCTGTAGGTGGGCATCATAGTGGTATCCGGACAGCCCACAAAATCTTGCAATGTGGCTACTATTGGACAACTATCCACCAAGATTCTCATGATTTCGCCAAGGCATGTGATAGATGCCAAAGACATGGTGGCATTTCGAGGAAGCAAGAGCTCTCTTTAAATCCCATCCTTGTGATTGAATTGTTTGATGTGTGGGGCATTGACTTTATGGGCCCTTTTGTGAGTTCTCATGGGATGAAGTACATTCTTGTGGCAGTCGACTATGTGTCCAAATGGGTGGAGGCTATCGCACTTGCAAATAATGAAGGGAAGAGTGTCACCGCATTCTTGAAAAAGAACATATTTTCCAGATTTGGCACCCCAAGGGCTATTATTAGTGATGGGGGATCCCACTTTTGCAACAAGCTATTTAAGGGATTACTCGAAAATTATGGGGTTCGCCATAATGTGGCCACTACGTACCATCCTCAAACTAGTCGGCAAGTTGAGGTGTCAAACACGGAGATTAAGGAGATTTTGTCAAAAACGGTGAATGCTAGTAGAACGGATTGGTCAAGGAGGCTTGATGATGCTCTTTGGGCCTACCCGACAGCATACAAGACTCCCATTGGTATGTCCCCATACCAACTTGTATGTGGGAAGGCTTGTCACTTACCGGTTGAATTAGAACATAAAGCCATGTGGGCAATGAAGAAGTTGAAAATGGATTGGAATGAGGCTGCGGAACAAAGGTTAAACGGGTTGAATGAGCTTGATGAATTTCGCTTGAAGGCATATGAAAGTTCATCCCTCTACAAAGAAAAGATGAAGAAGTACCATGACCAAAAGATTGAGAAGCGCAATTTTGTGGTTGGGGATTTGGTGCTTTTATTCAATTCTAGGCTGCGCTTGTTTCTGGGCAAACTCAAGTCCAAATGGACTGGTCCCTACTTGAACACCAAATTATTCCCTCATGGTGCGTTTGAGTTGGAGAACAAGGAGGGTGTGCGGTTTAAGGTGAACGGACAGCGAATTAAAATCTATTTGGGGCATGCTGAATCAGCGAATGAAGTGATCGAGGCATACAATCTTGATGAAGTCTGAGTAATCAAGAGTCCTCCATCGTGCCGCGACGTTAAATCAAGCGCTGATTGGGAGGCAACCCGATATGTATCCTCTAGCCAACTATAGGTCTTTCGTTACTTTCTAGGAATAGTTGCATTATTCTTGCATTTATTTATGTAATGTCCCGTCTAACTGCTCTTTTCTTTTTCGTTAGTAGTGTTGTCTAGAGCATAGATTAGGGTCCATGTCGAAAAGTTTCCAAAAAATACAAAAAGATTAGCTTAATGGGTGCTAAATGTGCAGGTATCAAATCACCAGAAATCTGCAAAAAATTGGTCTGCTGCACCCATCGACGGAACCATCGACAGACTGTCGTGCCTGAGATGGACCGTCGGTGGGATTCGTCATGCCCAGGTATGTCTTTCAAACAAATTTAAATTAGGGCACCCACGATGGACCCCTACTACGGACCGTCGCACCTGTTACGATCCGTCGACGGGGAATCGTCGCTACTTTACCCACAAACCCGACCCGTCCGGCTGAATATTAAAAGTTTTGAACTTTTAAACTTCCCACCCCTTCATTTAACCCCCCATAACCGTCCCTTTTCCCATTTCCTACCATTTCTCCCCATTCCCTCACCTCTAACTCCCATTCCATCTGATATTTTCTAATTCCCATCATTTCCCCCATATACCCACAACCCCTTTCTCTCCCAAAGTCTCCAAACTCTTCAGTCCATTGGCAGTTCGGTGTTTGTGTTTGTGAGTTGTTGTTCAACTACATGTGCTTCTCTTCATTATCCTCTTCTATCGTTATCAATTATGTTCTTCTGATCTGTTACTTATTATCGATAATTTTGTGTTTTTCTTGTTTTCCCTTGAACTTGCTATCTTATAGAAATGGGTCTCAAATTTTGGACCCTTATTGCTTGCTAACACTCACACCCATAGTGCTAAGTTTCCGTAGACTATTGCTATTGAAATATGAATTGGGTTATTCTGCTAGAACTAGTGTGTGTTTCCTAACTCCGTCTCTGACCTAGGGCTGATAGACTGTTAGAATTGGAATAATAAAACCCGATAATATTCTTGCCCTAGGGATGATGTGATGTTGGGTAGATAATTGGTACACTTAGGCTTCTCAAAATGAATACATAGGAAACCAATGTAACTACAAAAACTGAGCCCCTGAAGGTCAGCACGAGAACCCGTCGATGGACCATCGTGCCCTCGACGGACCGTCATTGGGGTTCGTTAACCCCAATCTCCTTTGTTTCCCCAAGTTTCCATCGACGGACTCTTACGATGGACCGTCGTCCCTTCGACGGTCCATCCTGCATATCCGTCGCTTTTGTCAGAACCTTGGTTTCTAACCAGTTTAAAATTTATTCTAAGTGTCTATCGACGGACTCTTATGACAGACCGTCGTCTCTTCAAAGGTCCGTCCTGCATATCCGTCGCTTCTGTCAGAACCTTGGTTTTTGACAAATTTAAAATTTACTCTAAGTGTCCCTCGACGAGCACCCATGACGGACCGTCGTGCCTTCGATGGTCCGTCCTGCATGTCCGTCGTCTCTGTCAGAACCTTGGTTCTAAAGATTTTAAAATTTACTCTAAGTGTCCCTCGACTGACACCCATTACGTACTGTCGTGCCTTCGACGGTCCGTCCTGCATGTCCATCGGCGCTGTCAGAACCTTGGTTTCTGACGATTTTAAAATTTACTCTAAGTGTCCCTCGACGAACACCCATGACGAACCATCGTGCCTTCGACGGTCCGTCCTGCATGTCTGTCGTCTCTGTCAGAACCTCATGTTCCTGATGCTTTGAACAATTTCTCCAAGTATCCCTCAACGGACACCCACGACGGACCGTCGTGTCTTCGACGGACCGTCGATGGGTCCGTTCTGCACTCTGCACTTCTACACTGCTATTTCATTTTTTGTATTTTGCTGCTTCCACTGGTACTAACTACTTCTTTTTGCAGGTACTCATGGCTCTTAAACAGGACCGTGTTTATTCACGAGGGCGTTCCAAGTCCGTCGCCCCATCCCAACCGACTGGTCATCGGCTCAGACGACGAGCGTGACCCAGAGTACATGCCACCTGGCACCCACACTGCTACACCTGTTGCTCGCCCCACCAGAGCCACTCCCATGAGGGTGGCGCCCGGCGTAGTCACTGCCTCCCAGTCTGACGAGGAGCGCATACTGACTGGCACACCTTCTGGGTCGGCTGCATAGTCAGAGGGAGCATTTGGCTCCGTGGAGTCATTCGGTTTGGAGGAAGATTCCGATTCAGAGGAGGTCTCCGGGTCTGAGGAGGCCTCTGTTCCCGCCACCGCATCCCAATATGCCTCGTCTGATGAGGCTGCTAGTGCTGACTCTACTCCAGCACCCCAGACTGGTGTCCCCGCTTTGGTTGCTGATCAGCCCAACCGGTGGTGTGTTGAGGGACAGTATCAGGTCTACATAGATGCCGCGATGCCGAATGACAAGGGGTGCATGACTCAGACCCTGACACTTGAGCGGCGGGTTCGCACGGAGAGCCTACCTACCATGCCAGCCATACATGAGTTGTTCACCCGACATCGGCTGGAGTGGACGGCCTGACCTTTGGGCCGCTAGAGTGAGGATATGGTCAGAGAGTTCTACGCCTCATATGTGTTGACTCTCCGATCTCAGTTGGACAGGCGGGCAGCCCCCTCCAAACATGCCCCTCTAGACTACGTCCAGGTCCGCGGCAAGCGGGTGGAAATTTCCTTGCCGGCCATCCGCAGATTTCTGTATGGCCCGGATGTTGATGCTACCAGGACACCTCTCACCGCCGAGTTCGACTATCGGTGGAAGTTGATTAAGGATGGCCGCTTCTAGCGCGAGCTAGAGTTGAGGGAGACCACCAAGCGATGGATTGCACAACACTTATCTGTTGATGGTGAGGCAGCCGACTGGGTGAGAGACCCCAAAGGTAGTATCAAGAAGGCTACCCTCACCTTCGCATCCAAGTTTTTATGGATACTAATCCGACACTGCCTTTCCCCCACTGCAGCAGACAACATTGTCACTTGGGATCGTGCTGTACTGATGGCGGCGATGATTGCAGGGTTCGAGGTAGACTTTGTCTTGCTACTACAGGCGGTGATGCATGAGAGGGCCTTCAAGGCCACTAC
The DNA here is from genome assembly GCA_016801875.1 of Solanum sitiens. Lineage (NCBI taxonomy): Eukaryota > Viridiplantae > Streptophyta > Magnoliopsida > Solanales > Solanaceae > Solanum > Solanum sitiens. Next base: position 1,305,601 of record JABWTJ010000282.1, on the reverse strand, counting down.
CACTTACCCCTTCCCATGTATGGTGTTTGCTTTGTGCAGGTTAGCAGGAGTGCCCGTGTGGCACATTGATGTGCTTAAGACCCCGCCAGGCACAGTCGATATCGGCCTCATTAGGGATGAGGCCAATGAGTTGGTTCCCCACAGAGGCCCCGTCCGGAGGTGCAACCGCTTGGTGAGTCCCTAGCGGCAACAGTTGAGCAAGCCCAAGCGACTAACCAGGCTACTTCTGAGCCCACCGACACCACTCCGATCGAGTCTATCCCGGGTGGTAGCACATCTCCTAGATCCTCCCGTTCGACTCCACAGGCTACTCTGGTCCCCTTGCTAGGGTCCAAAAACTTGAGGACCAAATGGCCATACTTCTGCACCACATCCAGCCTTGGATGTAGAAGTCTATTGCCGAGGCAGAGGAGCGTCTTGAGAGGAAGATGGCCCAGCACACTGAGCGGAAGGTTATGGAGGTCCACCAGCGCTTGGATGCTTTTGAGCTACGGGTTCTTGCTTGACCAGACCCTACTGTGGATGTAACGTCTCTCCAGGCTATTGTGGCGAGTCTACGAGTTGACTTGGATGCTATACTAGAGGCTCGGGTACCGGAGTCTGAGGCCCCTTCTGCAGAGCCTGCTGAGGACACGGTGATGGATGCCTTATTCGCCACTACTGATGTGCCACCACCTCCATCACGAGAGTGTGCCAAGAGGCATCGGACAAGAGATGAGGATGAGTCCCGTGCTCGGAAGAGGGAGCGCCACGAGTTGGAGGCTGCGAGGAGAGCCTCGAATCTTGATGAGGAGGCCCGTACGTTGAGGGTTAGGGAGGTGGTTGCCGGAGCATCTAGTTCCAGAGTTGCAGAGCTTGAGAGGAGCACTACTGATGGTGCTGTCATTGCTGAGGACACTACTGATGGTGTCCCTACTTCAAAGGGAGCGGGTTCCGAGAAATCGGACCCGCCAGCTTGTTGATCACCGGCGCTTTGCGCCTCAGGTTTGCTTCCCCTACCACTCTATTTCATATATTTTTATGCATTGGGGACAATTGTATTTTTTTGTTGGGGGTGGGGTGAATGGAAAGTGAGTGCTAGGGTGAAGTCTGAGTAGCCCAACTCACGATCCTCTCTTGGGGTTTTCTTGCCTGTGTTCTTTTCCCCCAAGAGACTGATTACTTTATTATTGAACCGGCATGTTGGTATCTTTTGTACATAGTATAGAAATGGACTCTGAAGCATGATGGCTAAACAAAAATGATATCCTAACTTTAACGAACATGATGCATGACTAGGCATAGTAACTGATAAATGTATGGCTCTAAGCATGACACAGAGATACACTACTGCATGACCCTAAATCTAAGACTCGAACTAGGTGCCTAAAAATCTTGTAGAGTAATGAAATGTCAAGTGAGTGTGAGGAAATTTGAATATTCCACCATTGGTACTGAGCTAGAACTTGCCTGGTTAGTCCTGCTAAAAGTAAGCTGGAATAGACAATTAGGAAAGGATCATAGGCCCTTGTTCAATATAGCCAATCTTTAGCCTAAATAAAGAAAACCGAATGAAATTAATCCCTTTTTGATCCAAATGATTTGAGCTTAAAATAGACCTTTCTTTTTCAACCCAACTGATCTTTTGGGAACAATGTGTTGGCCCTGGTCCCTCCTTGGACATGTGCACCTTAGCTTATGCCAAAAGCATAAGTTGAGGGTGGTTAATGCAGCAAACAACTTTGTCGCGGCCCTGACCCAACTTTGGGTATTGTGTACCTCGACTCGTGGCAAAGCCATGAGTTGAGGGTGGCTATTATAAGAAATGCCCCGGAAAGTGAGGATGAAAGAATAAAGAGAGAGTAAGAGCAAAATAAAAGTGGCTCAAGAAAAGTTGAAAGAAAAGTGATAAAGTTGAAAATTTGAAAATACAAGTAAAAAATATATATATATAAAAAAAAGTCACTTACACAAAAAGGAGAGAGAAGGGAGAATAGCAAGGTGAAGAAATGCAAAAAAATTAAGAAATAGGGCGGAATAAAACAATAAAAAGGTAGGACGCTTAGTCGTTATGTCAAGGAGGGCAATGAGTCACTAAAAATACACCTAAATGTATCCAACCTGACCCCGAGCCTAAGTTACAAGCTAAGAAAGTCCTATCGTGATCTTAAGAGTCTATTATGGTGAACCTAAAGCAGTAAAAATAAGGGCAAGCCTATGGCAATAAGTATGAATGAGGTGTGAAGTTGTTCTGAGAGCGAGTGTTGAAAAATAATCCTTATACTCAAACTGAAATCATTGTGTGAAAAATGAGGATGTTGTTTTGAAGTGAGGACACTAGTTGCAATACCAGAAAATTGGTACCTTGGTGAGAGGTTAAAGAGGATAGGTGTCTGAGGAGTGGTGAGTCTGTGTCATGGTCTGATCCACATTATCAAGCCTAGTAGTGATAGCATGCATAACTCAATTTGAAAATAGTCGGGATTGATAGCCAGATGATTGCAAACAGCTAAAATAAGGATACTCTTGTACAAAGATTTTGTGGTGAGTCATACTGCGTCGCTTGAGGACAAACAACGAATTTAAGTTGAGGGTGTTGATGTACCATGGTTATACGGTACTTTCAATGCTTTTAACTTAAGTTTAGTGTGTGTCTAAGGCCTTTTTGTATTAATTTTAATGTATTTTTCTCTTTGTTTTTAGGAAATCTGTCCAGAAGGAGAACGTGAGAAGTTTTGTGCTGAAAGTTGCAGAAGTAGTAACCTACGGAGCCATCGACGGTCCGTAGGTGGCCACCGTCGTGAGAAGAAGAAGACTAACAAAGGAAGTTGGGGAATTCTGACAAAGTGTGGGGCTACGGAAGCTCTCGACGGACCGTCATAGCCTCGACGGACCGTCCTGCAATTCCGTCAACGTCAACAAAAAGTAGCCCCAGTACCCAGCTTCAGAGGATTCTAAGTATGGAACGACGGAGGGCCTCGACGGTCCATCGTTCCCAGTCGTCGACGAAGACGCGTATTTTGGACAGATTTTCCTTAAATAGGTTTCCCTCTTTTATTAGGAATCTAGTATTATAAATACCTGAAAATACCTCGTTTTTGGGGTTAGACTCTTGGATATTTTTTAGTTTTATTGTTTTAAGTATTGAATTTTGGGATTTTGGAAATTACTCTATTTTCCGGAATCGTTTGTTGCAAGTGTTTGATTAATTCAAGTAATTTTCTGGATTATCTTCAATCTCATCAAAGTAAGTGCATGAATTCTTATATAATTAATATGAATTTAAACTCCATAACTAGGGTTGTGGGAACCATGGGTAAATAACAAGGTCAAACCTAGCTAAAATAACAATTCTCGAATAATGTCTGGCATGTATTGATAATTCTTTCGTTTAGAAGTCTTTTTAATGGTGGCCAACGTTAGAACTCGCCTTATTGCTACTTGTCGGACCAAGGAGGTAGAAAATAAGAAAAGAATTATCAACGTAGATTTAGTATATACTATCTAATAAGCTAGTGTTGGTTGGTGCGAAGTAACAACTAAGCCAAATATCGATTATGATGCTTAATATGAGGTAAAGGTAAGGTTTAGTAAAGCATACACACGTAGCCGGACCAAGGTACAGAGTTAAATTTCCTAGTTGCCGGACCAAGGAATTAGGGATACATAACTTACCACTTTGCATGCAAGATATTAGGAAATGATTGTTATAGCTATAATTACCGAGTTATGAACCTATGGGGAACACTTAAGCCCTAGTTACTTTGATTACTTGATAAAAATCAAATCTTTGAACGTGTCATTTGTTTAACAAGAATTAGCCAATTACATTTGTTATTCAAAAACCCCTTTTGTTATTTGTTTTCGGAAAGGACTTGACTAAATAAGAGTAATAGTGGGTTAAAGTTAAGTCTAAATCATTTTCCTCGTGGGATCGACCTCAACCTCATAGTTGGGTTCTTTACTTGATACGACCGCTTATACTTCTTTTTGAGAAGTAAATTTGAGCGTATCAGGAACCAAAACCAAAATCAGGCATAAGGTGCAAATCAATACGGTACCCAAGGGATTGGGCAACAATACCAAAATCCTAACCAAAGTGTAAACCCAAGTGTATCCAAAGGTGGGATGACTAATGAAGAGTTATTCCAAAAGCTCATGTCTGAAATGGGGACCAAGTTAAGTGCTAGAATAGATAAGCAGGATGAGAACATCAAGAACATCCACATGTCCCAAATGAGTTTAGAGAAACAAGTTGCGCAAGTGGCTAATTCTTTGAACTTGCGTCCCCAAGGTGGGCTGGCTTGTGATACTGAGCCCAACACAAAGCAACTGCATGCGGTAAGCACTAGAAGTGGGCTGCAATTAGAGGAACTAGCTCCAAAGAAGAGAGACACTGAAGTAAAAACCACAGAAAAGAAAGTGGAAGAGGTAGTAAAAGTTTAAATGTTGAGGTACCCATGCCTCAAAAGAAGTTACCACCTCCGTTTCCACAAAGGCTAAAGAAGCAACATGAAGATGAATGATTCAATAAGTTTATATCTCTCCTAAAACAAGTTCACATTAGTATACCTTTGGTTGACATTTTACTAGGGATCCCTAAGTATGCTAAATACGTGAAGGACATTATGGCGAGCAAGAGGTTGCATGACAAGCAAATAGTGGCTTGTACCTTCAATCCGGGACACAAAGTATTACTCCTCAACTCGTGACTAAGCTTGTTCCCCGGAAACCTTAAACCGAAGTTGTATGGTCCTTACGAAGTGGTGAGAATGACACAACATAGTGTAGTTGAACTACAAGGTGAAAGTGGCCCCATATTTTTAGTCAATGGCAAAGAGTGAAACATTGTTTTGGTGATGATTCGATCTTGATCGGGAGGCTCTTGAGCTAAATGATGAATGATCCAAGTTGCGTCATGCCGCAATGTTAAATCAAACGCTACATGGGAGGCAACCCATGAATACTATTTAATAGATAGGTAGTTTGTTTTCAATTTTGTGTTTTTAGCTTAGTCGAGATTTTTAGATTATAGGCTAGCTTTAGTATCTTAGAATTTTTTCATTAATTGTAACTTAGTTTGGAAAAAAAATTGTACAGGTAGGCGCGCTGCGCTAGAGCAAGACGGACAGAGCACCTTATCAAGCGCGACCCTGGCGCACCGCCTCTTTATCGCGCCAAGGTCGTGCAGGTAGGCGCACTAGATAGCGTGCTGCGCCAGAGCAGGACGAGCGCCTTATCAGGTGCAATACGGGTGTGCGACGCCTCCATCACCCTAACGCCCAGTTTTTTTATATGACGTGTTTAACCTGGAATTTTCCCGACCAACTCTAAATACCCCCCCCCCCATAATCCCACATTCTTCCCTGTTCCACACGATTTCAACCACCCAAAACTCTCCCAATCATCATCTTCTTCTTCCTCCCTATCTCGTCTCCTTCCCCATTAACCACCATTAACCTCCAACCACCCCTCTCTCTCCCTCAACCACTATATATCCAACTTTTCACCACTTTCTTTTCTACTTCCCACATCCCTCTTCTTCCCCTCAACCGCTACCCCATCCCACCCCCCCCCCAAATTTTTTACTTTTTCTTTATGTATATTTTTTAACAGGGTTTAATGGATCTTAAAGTGAAGAAGTGACGAGTTTGAAGAGAAGTCGAAAGGGTGAGACTTCCAGGTCTGCTAGTGACCTGGAACCGGCACCAAAATTAGGAAAAAAGTGGTGGAACAATATGACTAGGAATGGTTTGAGTGTCAAAGGGAGGCAAAATACATGGGGGATAAATATGTGAATGATCTAAGGTTGCAGTCTCAATTTCTGGCTATATATAGAATTGTGAATAAGTTAGGATTGCAGTTTATTTTCAACAATCCAAGAGATTGTAATTTGACTATGGTGAGTGAATTTTATGCAAATTGGTTAACTGAAACTAAGTATAAGACGTTTCCTGTGAGGGGGGAAAGGTGTTAAATTTTCTGCCCGCATTCTGAATGTGGTGTTGGGGACCCCTAATTGTGATTCTGACATGTTTAACGATTTGAAGGATAAGCTTTTGTATAGGGATATTCGACACACTTTTCATGGGGTGGATCTAATGCTAGGTGGGAGAAGAGTAAGGACACAGGGAGGGATAATACCCTCCACTTTTCTAATTTTAATCAGGTGGCTAGAGTGTGGTTCAAGATAGTGTGTAGCGTGTTCCTTCCTGCTAAACACCTGACTGATGTGACTCAGGATAGGGTGGTGTTAATTTACATGTTGATAAAAGGGATGCCTATTTATGTGGCAGATATTCTGAGACAAGACATGATGAAGTTTCAGAATAATTTGAGGTGGAGATTTTGTTGTGGGGGTTAATTACCCATTTTCTGAGGAGTCATGATATTAAGAAGGAGGAGGTTGACATGACTATTTCTAGGCAACCGGAGCTGACGGGTAAGTTTGTGGATGTCACGCGCACAAAGGTGCTAGAAACATCCCACGGGCCTGTCTTGACGACTCTCGATAGGCAAGCCTGGGATGATAACGTCATGGCACACATGTTTGGTATGGCTGAGTTTTAGTTGAGAATAGGAGGACGCCCAGTCACTAACGACGAAATTGTAGCATTGGCAGAGCGCTATCCATTGATAGATAGTGCAGCCTATCATTGCAAGACTGGTCCCGCCTTTTCAAAGCCTCTGGAATATTATGATAAGGAAGATGAAGATGTTGTGGATGAGGTAAATATCGTAATGGTGTTCGACCGCTGCGACGACGAGGCCTATAGGCCCCAGGGAGTATTCCTACCCTTTTACTTTGTTTTGCTTGTGCACTGAGCACAGTGTTTATCTATATAAGTGTGGGTGGGGGTGTTCTCTGTATATACAGTTGTTTACCTTTTTATTGAGTCTAGTTTTAGTCTTTAGTTAGTTTTTGTTACTTTTGCTTTTGGGTTCCTCAGAGTTTATTTTTGGTACTTTTACTAAGGATTGTCCCTTTGAACCATATAGGATTAGTTTACTACTTTATCGAGTCGTAAAGTCACCGTAGGAGTGACAGTTCCCAATTATAGATGGATGACGACCGTATTAAGGGAAAATTAGTCACATAGAGGAGTAGGATGGACAAAATCAACCTTCGTCTTTTGAAGCTATGTCCCAATAAGTTAGCCAAACTTCATGGGTAGTTATACTTGGAAAAATGCAATGACTTGTTGACCTTGTAATTAGTATATGTTCTTAAGTTTGACTCAAATATTGAAATAGGGGCTTAATTGTGTAGTTAGTAATACCCTAATGCAACTATATGAGCATGTTAGTTGGTATATCCGTATATGTGTCATTAATGCCATGTGTGATGAGATTTGATTGGTTTTTTCTTAACTTGATAACTAGAAATCGCATTGTGTGTGTTGAATGAGTAGCTTCGTATGAGTTACAGAATGAGATTGAGGTGTTTCTTCGAAATAGTCAATTCTTTACTCTACTTGTATGCCTACCATGAAATTTCCCCCTTGTGAATCCCCATTGATCCTTTAGCCTTGTTCATTTGATAAGCCACATGATAAGCCAAAACCAATTGTTTAATACCAAGTCTTTTGATCCTCTTAAGGTCCTTAATGCAATATGTTAAGAAGAAGGATTGAAAAATTAGGTCAAATGAGCTAAGGGTGAATTTCTACATGGTGTGAAAAAAATCATAATTTGGCCCTGGTCCTTAGTGACAATGTGCACCTCGACTAAAATCAAAGTGGATAATTTAGGACTATGCTCAAAACATTGGCACTGATCCTATCAAGGATCATGTGCACCTTACTCGGATGAAAAGTATAGAGTTTGGATAGCTAGTGCGAAAGAATTTAAAAAAATGGAAAAGAAATAAAAGGCCAAATATGGAGCAATAAAGGGGTATTTAGTCATGAAGTGTGTAATAGAAGAAAAGAATAGTATGAAGGATGGTGTTCGTTAAATGATAACATGTGCCTTAGGGAGGAGGAGTCACTATAATGAATTCCAAAATATTCCCTCCATTACCTAAAGACAACATTACAACCAAACAAAAGTCCTCTTGATTCCTTGAAAAGTACAATGTTAAAATTAAATTAAACTATGGGCAAGCATATGGCATGTTGAGGAAAGTAAGAATTTCACTTGTGAGAGTGAGTTGATTGTTTTGAAAAAATAGGCCTTGTGATTTTGACATTACGTGAGTGAAAGGTTGTACTAAAAACATAAATAAGTGAGGGCATCTATGGCATGTAAAGGAGTATCTAGTTGATGTGTCGGTATGAGTTTGCATTAGCCCGAAAAGTGTAATTCTTTGAGCAAGTGTTGTACTTGGCATATATGTGGAAAATTGTTGCATCCAATGTAAACTGCACGATCATGATTAAAAAGGTTTGATTGATTTAAGGTGAGTTGATAAATCCAAGGGGTTATGAAATAGAGTTGATAGTCTAAAGATTGTTTGAGGACGAACAAAAGTCTAAGTGTGGGTTGGTGATCTTCGGCATATTTATATGCCTAAGTAGTCAATATTTTCTCATGATTGGATGATGCTAAAGAAAGACCTTTAGTTTATTAGCTTTATTTCGTGATTGATCGCATTGATTAGGCCCTTACACACATGATTAGTTATTTCAAGAACTTCGGAGAAATTGGAGCTGGAACGAAGAAAAAAGAAAAAAACGATGGACATGAAAAATGGCTAAGGATGAAGTACCTAGGCGAGGCGCACTGGCAGGCGCACTGCGCCAAGGCATGTCACACAGAGCCTCTTTTGAGGCGCACAGGCAGGTGCGCCGCGCCAAGGATTGTCACTCAGAGCCTTTGTTGGGGCGCGATTGAGGCGCGCCGCACCAGGATGTGTTCAACTCCCATATGTTGCTAGGCGCGATGGGGGCGCGTCGCGCAAGGCTAATTCTAAATTTTCCAAGTTTTAAACATTAACTAGGAGTTCTAATTTGAGTAGGATTTGTTCTTAACTTTATCTACTACTATAAATAGATCCTAGGGCTGCCATTATTGGGTTCGACGTTTGTTTAGTGTGAAACAGCAAGAATCAAGTTTGTAATCCCCTTAACTCTTCTATTTTACGGAATTGTTTATGAGAAATTATCTTTTCTTGATTATTAAGAGCATGAGTAGCTAAGCGCCTTAGTTCTGGGGCTGGAGTTATTAATCGATTGTTGAATATTTGAGGCTTTATGAATTATTCTTCGGTTTTCAATTCAAATTACTTCTATATTCTTGTTTTACTATTTCTTGACTGGACATCTAGAGATAAATATCATGTCTAATCTTGAATTGATAATAAGAGAGATTAGATAGACCAGGGAATATAGAAAGCTCGGTCCACCCATTAAATTGAGGAGATTAGTGTTCAGGAGTGACACCCGGAAGACGAACACCTTTCTTGGTTACGAAGTAGGGTAAAATATAAATGCTCGCCAGTATGTCTACTTATCCCTGCTCAACGATATATTTAGATAGCTAACTAGGGTAGGCGATGAGAGGTGTGTAACCCGGATCATACTATTAAACCTATAAACCAGTAATTTGATAACTGAAGTTAGTTCGAAGTCGATAATATGATGCATGACATTCATTATATGTTGCAGCTCTGGAATTGTTTTTAATCTTTCTTGAAACATTACATCAAACCCGCTCATCCTTGTTTACTTTAAATTAGTGCATACTAGTCTAGTTAACCATAAATGATCATGCCTTGAAGTAGTTACTTTTATCTTTAATTGTGGAATTAAGTGTGAATATAAGTTGATCATAAGTCCCTTGGAAATGATAACTCGTTTCTAAAAGAAACTATATTACTTGCGCGACCACGTACACTTGCGTTGATCATAAGTCCCTTTGACTGATATATGTTTCAGTTAATGGGTAGCCGCGTGATCTTACCAATACACAATGGTGGTGTACTGATACTGCACTTGCTCTTATTTTTGTTCAGTACAGGGCATCTTGCAACGGCTATTAGCAGACCTCGTTTAAAAGATGAGTGACTGTTTCGAATTCAAGGGTGAGCTAGTTCTTCCGGCTGCCTTGAGTTCTCTTTGTTTAAGTCCACTCTTTTCGAACTCAGACTATTGGTTAAGTTGTTGTTAGTTTTGGGGTTCTACCCCTTTTTATTAGATTTGTCTTTGGTAGAGTTTTGGTAAATTGACTTTCAGGTTCTACGTATTTAATTCTGCATTGTTTAAGTTAATTAAACTTGTTTTTGTAAATTAATTTCTTAGTTTTGGATTAGTTTCTTACTTTGGGTTGTATTAGTTGTTCTCGCACCGGCTTGTAAGTGTGGGTGTCAATCACGACTGTGTGGGGTCGTGACATTTGTAGTGAGTGAGATTTTTACCAAAGATATTAAAAAATTCTTAAGTATTAAGGTCAGGTCACTAGACGTAGCACCTTCAGTTCTAAAAGAACTAATTAATAAATAACAAAAATCTGAAATTTTGAGAGTTAAGCTAAGTATGAGTTTTGGATAAAATTCAAACGACCATAACTCCTCGAAAAGGATGATGTAGGTGTGCTACAAGATACCATAAGAAATATATTTAAATTATATTTCCAACACCATCGATTTTCCTAAGTTTCGAGTTCGGATGAGTGAGATATGGACTTTTGAAGTTAGGTTGTCCAATTAGGGAAAGTTAACCGAAAATAGTTAGGGGTATTTTGATATTTTTCTTACCCAATAAGATTTAATTCGTTTTAGTAATATTTGAGGAGTGTAATACTATAAAGTTTAGTTTTATGGTCCTAATATACGCCTAGGGATTTAGTTGAGAGTTCAAGAAGAGAAAAGAAGAGAAAAGAGGAGAAAAGAGGAGAGGACGAAAGCTTTCGTCGAGAGTCTTGCGTATTTTTGCCATGGGCTTATTCCCTAAGAGGTATGTAAGCTTCCATAGTATTGGGTTTATTCACCCATAGGCCAAACATGTTATTTCAGCATAATTTCGTTCTTGAAATTCAAGGATTTATGTTCTTAATAAGTTCTTGATAAGTGTTCTTGAAGTTTCCTTATCGATTAAGTTTTGATGTAAGATTCTACTATATGAATATTGATTAAAGTAGTTAATGAAATGAATATTAACTAGTGTAACGAATGAGATGAATGACATGTAACTAATGCAATTTCAAAATAAATGATTTAATCAAACTAAATAAATAGATGAGCATATTCAACCAATTTTGATAAAAAGAATGTAAGAAAAAATAATTGATAAAAATCCTTAAATTTTGAGAAATACAGATAAGTATCGATAAGGATATTTAAAAGAATATTAAAAATGTATTTTGAACTATTGAATGTATAAAACTTATAGGTTATGAATTTTAAAAATGTTGGGCCAAAATTTCAACAAGTGTCCCTTTTGTTGGATATGATTGAGGAAGAACCATAGATAAAGAAATTTTCAAATCAAATTTTTGTCGAACACTTGACCTTCATATTAAAGCGTAGTTTCAATGTGATGGAAGTCGCTCCTCAATATATTATCAAAAGTTTCACACATTGTGTTATGTCCTTGTCGACATTGTCGACACATATGGGTTAATTGAGATGCATCGATGTTCTTGAAAAAACTAAGATAAAATTTAATAGTTGAGCATAATATAAAGAAAAAGGTAGCATACCTTTCTATACTTTCTGCAATCTTCTTTGCATGTTTTTGTGGATACACTATTATCTTTGTTATTCGAGAACATTCATGCTTCAAAATCCATGCATGTTAACAACCTTCATCTGATTGTTGAAGTGTGGTGTGAGTTTATTAAAAAGACGAACATATCTATCGAAAAAATATTATTGTGGTGATAAAATGATTGTCACTCCATTTTATATGACAAATGTGAATTCATTGATACAATATATTGCAAAATAAAAGCATGTTTGTTAATTGATGCTTGAGAATCCATGAGTAGGATATTTTGCACCATAATTGTTTGTCCATTGGTAGGAAAAATGATAAGGATCCATCGGTAGGACTTTTGGGGACAAAATAAATGCATGTCCATCGATAAAACATTTGAGAATCCATCAATAGGATGTTTTTTGATCCATTAGTCGGATATAAATACATGTCCATCAGTAGGAAGATGATCCATCTGTAGGATATAAATACATGTCCATGGCTAGGACGAATTAAAATGATTCATCGATAGGATATGAATGTATGTCCATCAGTAGGACGAATTAAGATGGTCCATCAGTAGGATATAAATACATGTCCATCATTAGGACGAATGAAGATAATTCATTGGTAGGATATGAATATATGTCCATCATTAGGACTAATGAAGATGATCCATCGGCAGGATCTTTAGGAAAAATAAATGAATGTCCATCTAATTCATCGATAGGATATATGTGAACACTACCACTTCCGATAATATAATATTAATATCCTTCAACGTTGGGCTTCTCAAACTTGAATATGTATTAGATAAGGTGCACATCATTCACCTATGAATAAATGCAACTTAAATATATCTTTCTACATCAGCCTCCTCCGACTTCAACATGGATTAGATAGGGTGCACATCCTTCACCTTCGAATAGATGCGAGTTAAGAAAATCTATTAACGTCATCCTCCATTGAATTTAACGAGTAATAGATGGGTGCACATCCTTCACCTCCGAATAATGAAACTTAAAAATATCTTTCAATGTCAGCTTCCTCCGACTTCAACGTGGAATAGATAGCGTGCAGATCATTCACCTCTGTATAGATGCGACTAAAAAAATATCTTTCAATGTCAGACTCCTCCGACTTCTCTGTATAATTGATAGAGAGTGCATCTTTTACCTCTCAATAGGTGTAACTTAAAAATAGCTTTCAATGTAAACCTCTTCCGACTTCAATGTGGAGTAGAAAGGGTGCATATCCTTCAACTACAAATAAATATGACCTGAAAATACCTTTCAACATAAGACTCCTCATAATTCAACGTTGAATATATAGTGTTCACATACTTCACTTTCGAATAGATATGACTTACGAATATCATTCATAGTCAGCCTCTTCCGATATTAAAGTGGAATGAATAAGATGCACATCTTTCACCTTCGAATAGATGTGACTTAAGAATATTCTTCAACGGTAGTTCTTCAGCGGTAGCCTCATCCGGCTAATCATCTAATGTCCGCCTCAGAGAATTAAAAATTTATGACCCTCTTTGCAAGCGAAAAATGATGTCCATTGTAACGAGATGGATGGCTCGATGATTGTTAACTTTTACAAGGTAGATGGCTTGAGGAATGTCCAAATGTAACAAGGTGGATGACTCGATATCTTTAAAGATTCATTTGTTTGATACTTTTATTTGTTCCTGAACTCGTAAAGGAATGATTAATAGACACAATATCGCTTTAGCTAGAGAATTGATCAAGAAACTTTAAGAAAAAAGATCAATGAGAAAATATGTACAAAATTCCTTATTATTTTGACAGATGTGAACAATCATCATTTTTCTCTTGAACGCTTTGTGATCGTTGTGCCTAATATCTTGTAGGGAAATTTGTACAAGGCGTTGGTGGCTCATATCCTGAAATTAATTTTGCTCCATTATGCAATTCCCAAGACTTTGAAGTGGACTTTGAAAATCAAGCGATTCTAGAGCATCATTTGAAGTTGACGAACAAACTTTTGACGATACTTGTTGGAATCTTTTAGGTCTTCCTCAAAAAATTTGACCTAGTAAGATATCTTGACAAATCTCAAAGTGATCTCCAATTATCTATCCCAATAAATCCTATCCGAATTTTTATTAAGAGTAGGTTCAATCCTTTGATTAATAGTGCAAAGAATATGAGATAAGATCATCAGTAGAAAATGTACAATATGAACATGATGAAATAGAAAATGATATTTCATGTGATATTCAAATCCTTAAAAAAAAATATGTCACATTTTTTAGACGAACGACCCAATAAAGTAAAATTAGTGTCTCACACTAATGAGATTAGCCTAATGTCACATTTTACAATGGACAACCAAAAAAAGGAAACGCAAATTATTATTTTTAAAAGCAAAAATATAAAAATGTTTTGAAAAATAGTAAGAGGTTGGCACTTGCTAACCTTTTTTTTTTTTTGAAGAATGAAGAATATGAAAAGATAGTCAAGTCTTGACTATGATTGGTACCATGAGTTAGCATTGCATGTTAATCTCTCTCCTTCTTTTCTCTTTTTGTGGCTAAGATTGATTTTAATGTATTACCCAAAATTTCAAGTGGTACCTTAAACATACTTAATTATCAACAAGATTTGTTCATCTTGCTTCAAAAAAAGATATTTAATTGAACCAATCCTCATGTTTAAATTGCAGTCTCAGCTTCATGCTATGTGTTCTGCAAGCTCTCTTTATAGGAAATTTTTTGCACCTTAGAATCCTTAGTAGGAGAGGGATATCCAAACACTTTAAATTTCTTAGAAAAATCTTCTTCCTCATCACTTAGATAATTGAATCATTGTCTACGCCGCCGGTTTTCTTCATTGAGACACTGAAAATTCTGTCCAAGCAGATAAGCACCTGCTTTAAAATTTTAACTAGATTTTATTAATGTCTTCTTTTTATTTCTCATCATCTCTTAAACAATTTTGGCATCTTCTTTGTTGAAATCAACGACTATTCTAGAATGAAATATGATGTATTACTCGCCATAAAGCTCAAAAATTATATAGAAATCAAATCCCAAATCATAAGATAAAAGAACCTCTCAAACAAAAAAAATTAAAGATCACTCTTTGATTGATAGAAACAAATAAGAATTTAACTTTTATTTCTTTACAAAAAATTAGAGAGTTGATGAAGAATCTTACGAAGTTTATAACATGTGTTGTCTGAGAATACAATTGAAAGAGGATTGGAGGCAAAAGGACAGTGAAGAAACTTGTATATATAGGAATATTATCTAATTATGGTAATACTTTATGTCTTCAAGAAGAAATTAGTAGTTTCTCTTATTCTTTACAATTTTTTATTTGATGAGTAGAGGTCAAAAGGACAAATTTTAAATATTAGTTTTTGTGATACTGTCGTAAGCATTTAATTTAATGAGTAGGAGCTACGAGAGTAAAATTAGAATTTTATTTAATTTACTTTGATGAGTCAGAGTTTAGAGGGTACATTGTAAATTTTAGTTTTTGTATATTCTTAAGAATTTAATTTGGTGAGTAGGATCTAGTATACAAAATTTGGGATTTAATTTAATTTAATATAATGATAGGAGTCAAAGGGTACTTTTTCTATTTTAGTAGTGATATTTTTTCTCAAGAATTTAATTTAATGAGTAGAAGTCAGGATCTAGGAGGATAAATTTTGAATTTTATTTAATTTAATTTGAGAGGAAGGAGCAAAGAGGGTAATTTTCTACTTTTAGTGAGCAGAGAGGGTAGATTTTGAATTTTAGTTTTTGTGATGTATTCTTAAACATTTAATTTGATATGTAGGAGTCAAGAAGATAAAATTTTGAATTTAATTTGATGAGTAGAAGCTAGAAAAGTGAATTCCATATTTCATTTTATTTTATTTGATGAGAATAAATCACGTAAGTTTCAAATTTTAATTTTTATTATATTTTCTCAATGATTTAATGTTGAAAGTATATTACATCTAGATTGTTTTAGAAATAACATTACTCTTAGAATATGAATTAGCAATATATATTCAATATAATACGTGAATATTTAAATAATTTTATATACAATAAATTTTAAAATTTATAAAATTTTCACATGCAAAAGATAAAAAAAATGAATATATCAATTAATTAAAAATTGAAGGTGCAAAATAGAATATTATAACGATTATTATCACAATTTATTGATATTTCAGAAGCTAAAACAAAAATCTTATTTAAATTTCATTTAATGTAATTGAAAATATTTTAATTCGTTCTGGAAAAGTTATTTAAATTTACATTTGGAGTTTTGGAATATAAATTTTAGGAAAATAAGTAAGAACAAATTTAGAATTATTAATATTATGATTTTTATTTAAAACTACTTATTCAGAAAATTCTAAAGCAATAAAGTTATTAATAAAAAGAGGATGAAATTTGAAACAAGATTAAGAAGGGCGAGAGATATGATATTTCCAATTGTTGAGTTCCTTCTCATTAGATTCACTATAATTTTTCCGAACAAATCTCCATTGATCATAAATATTTTAAAGCCACTACTATCACTCGATCATGTGTAGTAATTTTGAAATGTTTTTCTGTCCAATAACCCTATCTAACCAATTAATCTATTCAATTAGATCGTGTTAAAACATTGTTATTTCTAACCTCCACTTTTAAATTTTAAGTCATTAATATCTTAATTCTTCGAAGTGACGCTGCTCAACTAAAATGTAATCTCACAGTCTCTTGAGAGAAAAAAAGTTATATAACGACATCAATAAGAAGGGGCCTTCAATTAACTACTATCATTGCACAATTATACTTATACTCAAACTAACCGTAGATTATGTGCCTGTGAACCATAACTCAACTTTCTAATCTTCTTTGACCTGATTAATCAATGACGTAATACACCATTATGTCTTTTAACTTCGTCTGATCAACTCATATTTATGCCCTTTAACTTTGGGTGTGCACAAGTACACACTCAAACTTGTATAAAGTTGAACAAGTAGATACACATCATTCATACATGACATAATACACGTAGAGCACCTCGTAGGACACTGATTTTCATTCCACATACGATGCATGTATCTACTTGTTCAACTTTATACACGTTCAAGTGTCTACTTGTGCAAACCCAAAATTGAAGAACAGAAATTTGAGTTGACGCAAAGTTAAAAGGCATATTTATAGATTATACCTTAATCAGTTGTATATCAAATATTTAGTAGATATTTTAACCCACAATTATTATATAGTAGAATTGTGAAGTTATAGTATGATAATTGAGCAAAATACCATACCATAGGCCCATTCTACAAATGACTTGGCGATTGTGTATTTTTTATTACCATAAGAAGGGGCTGATTTGAGCATATTTAACACGATTCACTTATACACAATTAGAAATACTTGTAATAGCATAAGTTCGTCAACTTAATTTTGAAATCATAATATAGCCCCTCATATCACCTACTAAAAAATTATTTTTTATGATGCCTGAATGATTATGTGACATGTTATGTTACCTACTAATCTTTCGAATTTCTCAAAGAAATATAAATCATCAATGAAACAAAGAAATTTTAATCAAACAAGGAGAAATTTCAGGAAAGTTTAGCAAAGCAATCGGAAACAAGTAGACTTCCATAATATGTGTCACGACCTAACCCACCAGGCCGTGTAGACACCTACTCTAACACCTAAGTAGGATAGCCCTCTATTTTAAAACGTTTAACATGCGGAAAATTAACAAAACCAAAGATAAAAGGAAATTAATGGAGTTTTTATAAAAGAAAAAGTTGTTAAATGATTTGAGTTAACTCTTAGAGTAATTGAATCCCCCAAAGCTCTAGTCTAAGCATGTGCAAGAGCTTCTAAGATTACAAGGTATAAACATAATAACAAATGACACAACTCCCACCACATGGAAGGAAAAATAGGTGATGTTGGAGATTGTCTTCGTGTTCACCTATGAAACATCACTGACCATGCAACCAAACTATGCCAAAAAGGAATAGCAAGAGTAGTATCGGTACAAACCACATGTACTGGTAGGCATTATCGATCAACCCAATACCCACCATATAATATAAAGAGTTCGACTAGAAGGAAACATGCAATAAGATCGTTCACCGCACCTCATTTATCCTCCTGCCTTTAACATTCTCGAATACTTTAAAATATACTAGTACACTTGACTCTAACCCTTTACTCGATCTGTTCTCGATCATAGCTCATTCCTTCTACCCCATAAAAGAATCCCCCAGTATAACCACTAAGATTACGACTAAATGCTCACGACATATATATCATTTCTTCTTCATCATCACAACTCAGCCCTAAACCACATAGTATATTCTATCAAGGCTCGCTAACCATTTTAATATGAATCCCCTTTTCAATGTAGGACCTAGCTACTTAAAACTTATGTCATGAACACCTCCTCACTCCTCCACTTTTAAGAACACGGAAAACCTCTCTAAAGTAACATATAGTACACATGGACCCTTGATCCCCACGTACCATACCACATCCCGATTAGGCCTGACCATTCACATTTCATTACGTAACAAGATATATAACAAGTAAACACGACTCTGTAATCACATATATATATAATTCATAATTCAATCATCACTCATGAGCACCATACTAATTTACAATATCCATAACAAGTAGATTTGAACATAGTAGTCAACAATGGTTCTCTCATGGAACCCACACCCTAACTATTAGTGTGTCGGAACGTGACACCCAATACAATATGTATGTGTCAAGCGATACATTCGGTCCAATGTATGTGTTAGAACATGGCATACGATCCCATGTATGTGTTGGAACGTGGCACTTGATCCAATGTATGTGTATGAAATTTAAACCTAGTCCAGCCAGCACAACTAAAATCATGATCACACCTATAATTAAGAGTTCACATATTCATACAATCAGTAATAGGTTCATGGCAAGTAATTATACATACTTAGTCATTTCATCAAGTGCGATTCATAATTCTCTATTCATAGACACGTATGCAGACAATGAAGCACTTAATCGGAATATAGCACATAAATTGGAAATCAAACCATTACCTATCCCTAATTCATTGAACGAAGATTCCTTCTACGGTACCCATCTCATTTAACAAATTAGGATTATATGTACAACTGTCCCTTTTTCGGTTCCTAATAGCCTGAGAATGAATTCTACTAACAATTAACAATATACTACTTAATGACCATGAATTTATGACTTCAATAAATAAACCTAGCCTACTTAGGCACCACGTAGTTGTAGAGGGATTATAGGACCAATCCTTGATTCCGGACGACGAGATGGTGGATTTGGTTGGGAATCCACAAACTATCGACAACCTTGCGCTAGAAATCTTTTCCTCCTTCCCTCCCAAGCCTAGATCATCCTTTTGAGGGTTTCTAGGTTGATCCTCACCTCTTTTTGGGTATTTTGGGAAAAGGGAGAAAATAATACTTCGCGTCATTTAATTTCTGCCTCTACAATCCCTCTCTAGCGCTCCTTGTCCCGCTGGAGCGCCACTGCCCTAGTTAAAACTAATCCATACATCGATGTTATATCTAATATGAGTTAATTGTAAGGGTTAGTAAATTATACGCATGTAGCCGAACCAAGGTGCAGGGTGAAATTATCTAGATGTCGGACCAAGGACTTAGAGATACATAACTTATCACTTTGAATGTAATACACTAGGAAAGGATTGCTATTACTAGGAATATCGCGTTATGAACTTGTGAGGGGAACACACACACCCTAGTTACTTTCTCATCTTGATAACAACCAACGTTTACTCTTGTTCAATCATTAATTAAAGGAATTTGTTTCACAAAACCCCTCTTTACTTAATTGTTTTAGAAATACCTTGACTAAAAAGTTATAATCTTGCATTGAAGTTAATTCTAAACCATATTCCTCGTGGGATCGACCCCAACCTACTAGTTGGGTTCTTTACTCAATAACGATCGCTTATGCTTCTTTATGGAGGTGTAATTTGAGTGTATCAAATTTTGGCACCGCTGCTGGGGAATTTGGCATTTAGATTAATTTTATTTACATTATTGAACTTTAGTCAACTATTTCCTAATTTTACTTTTTCTTTGTGTTTTTGTCTCTCTCATGGTCTAGCTCTAGTGTATTCCAAGTACACAGAGCCGAGGGGAACCACTCACTCCTTATGATTTCGAATTGAACCAAACTTTGCGAAGGATGGAAAATCAAGGGGTCCCAGCTAACCCAAAAATAGGGAATGTAGGTGATGGAGTATACTTGCAGCCTCCAATACTCGTCGGTGCAAACAACTAGGCTCCCATAAAAAATCAGTTAGGAGACGCATTGTGATTGGAACCTCCAGCATCCCCATGACTTTAGGATCATTATAGGGGCAACTTAAACATTGGAAACTCTGATGGACCTCTTGTCCTACCCCCTTGCTCCTAGGGCGCACATTCGTGGTGATTAGTAGCTTCATTTAGATTGTCACTGCGAGGGGATTGTTTTTGGGATTGCCATCGGAAAACCCACAAGCTCATATAGCCAAGCTGAGGGTGGTTTGAAAAATTTGTTTGGGTAGACTAGATTTGGACATGAATGTAATCAGGCTGCGAGTGTTCCCTCTATCGCTGACAGGAGATGCTGCTATATGGTTCACTGAGCTTCCTACAACTCAATCTATACTTGGGACTAATTGAAAGATGTGTTCTTAGAAAGGTACTAGCCAGTGTCCAAGAAGCTTAACCACAAGGATAAGGTGAACAACTTTGTGACATTACCTGGAGAGCCGTTGAGTAGCTCTTGGGACATATATACTGCATTTGTAAGGGGTGTCTCGAATCATCGCATCAATGATGAGTCACTGAAGAAGTATTTCTATAGAGGCCAATCTGACAACAATAAAGCAGTGCTTGATACGACTGTTGGTGGATCCTACGGATAATGCACCTATACTGAGATTACGGAAAAGTTGGAAAAGATCTCTCGTAACAATATAACGTGGAGCACTAGAAGGTCAGATACTCAGAGAAACACCTTTACCGTTCACGCTACAAATAACCAACCTACCGATGAGATACAGAAGGAGATGGCCTAGATGAGGACCGAGCTGATGTTAGTATTGAAGCATGTGAGTGGTGGATCATCAAAGGTAAATATGGTGAACTACTTAACTAGAAATCTACCACCACTAGAAGAATGCTACTAATAGGAGGACACTTATGCAGTGAATGATCATACGGGGAGTTTCTGACCAAATACTCAAGGGTCCAACATGGATAATTGGCGCCAAGGTCAAGGAAACAAAGGTTAAAACTATGGCAACTACAACGGAGATGGTCAATATGTCCGAGATGGGAACTACTATCGCGACAACAACTTCAACCAAAACAACTATAGAAACAGAAACGATCGGGCTGGGCCATATGTCCCTCCTTAAAATTGAGAATCTTCTCCTAAGGAAGGTGGAGGTAGTACGTCACGTATTGAGGATTTGATGTAGAAAATGTTGAGGATATTTGATGAAATTGATGAGAATGTGAAAGAGATGTGAAATAACTTGTCTGGTGTTTGGCAAAAGGTTGATGTACATTCAAGTCTCGATAAAGCATCTTGAGCTACAGATGACTCAGTTGTCCACTATAGTGAACCCGCGCCAACCTGGCACTCTGCCAAGCAATATGACCCAAAACCCAAAGAATGATGAGCATTGCATGGCAGTCACTACTTAAGGGGTAAGCAAACCAGTGATCCACCTATGTCGTCTAGAGTGGAGACTGAAACTGAAGAAGATGTTGTGGTGATAAGGGTCTGTGAAGAGTCTGTGACTGTGATGGAAAAGGAAGCGGAAGTTACTTAGAAAGTTGTCCCTATACCTAGACCTCCTCCTCCGTTCCCATAAAGGTTAGTGAAGAAGACTTAAGCAGGAAAATACCGCAGGTTTATAAGTATGTTGAAGCAGTTCTCCATCAACGTCCCATTGGTAGAAGCCTTAGAGAAAATGCCTGGGTATGTGGAGTTCATGAAGTACATGGTGACGAAAAAAGGGCAGTGACTTTTGAAGATCATGATAGATTGCAGTACTGTAGTGCTATTGCTAGAAGGTCCTTAGTGCGAAATAAGGAGGATCCTGATGCCTTCACAATTCCATGTACTATCCGGTTGTTACACTTTGCTAAGGCATTTTGTGATCTTGGTGCTAGCATAAATCTCATACCTTTTCCATTTATAAGAAGCTAGTGTTGGGTGATCCAAATCCCATTGCGATGCGGCTAGTGATGGCCGATCGGATTGTAAAGAGACCAATCGTTGTACTCCACGATGTTCTAGTGAAAGTTGAGTAATTCATCTTTCCAGCAGATTTTGTGATCCTTGATTGCAACATTGAATTTGAGGTTCCCATCATCCTTGGGAGACTATTCCGCAATAACCTACACAGTCGACAGTGTGTCTTAGGTGCTAATTAAAGAATGGTTATGTGTTGAGTCTCTCGCAGCAGTTATGATTAACTTTGAGAGTGATGGCATAGAGGATTATGATGAGTGGGAGACTGCATTGGAGAGATTTGAGTACCGGTCAAAGACAAAGCGGTTGGAGCTAGACATAAAGAATCACGAATCCCCACCTTCAAAGCCATCCATTGAGGAAGATCCAAAATTGGAGCTTAAGGCTCTACCAGCGCATTTGAGGTATGTATTCTTGGGCATGAAGAAGACACTCCCAGTTATTATTGCGGCACATCTGAATGGGAAACAAGTCAAGTGTTTGGTACCCGTGCTAAAGAGGTTCAAGCGAGCCATTGGGTGGACCAATGCAAATATTAGCGAAATTCCTCCGGGTGTTTCTTCTCACAAAATACAACTCATGTTGGATCACAAGTCTAGTATTGAGCATCAGAGAAGATTAGAT
Source organism: Solanum sitiens (assembly GCA_016801875.1). Taxonomy (NCBI): domain Eukaryota; kingdom Viridiplantae; phylum Streptophyta; class Magnoliopsida; order Solanales; family Solanaceae; genus Solanum; species Solanum sitiens. Next base: position 1,283,056 of record JABWTJ010000282.1, on the reverse strand, counting down.
TTGCCGATGCAAGAGGTAGTGAAGAAGAAGATTATTAAATGGTTGGACGCTGGAGTCATTTATCCCATTGCAGACAGTAGTTGGGTATGCCCTGTTCAGTGTGTACCTAAAAAGGGTGGTATCACTATGGTTCTGAATGAAAGAAATGAACTTTTTCTGATGCGACCGATGACAGGATGGATAGTTTAAATAGATTACCGGAAGTTGAATTCTTGGAAAGAGAAGGACCATTTCCTATGCCATTTATGGACCAGATGGTTGATAGACTTGCAGGTAACGGATGGTATTGCTTTCTTGATGGGTATTGGGGCTACAATCAGATCTGCATCGCCCAAGAAGATCAAGAAAATACCACATTCACATGTCCGTATGGGACTTTTGCATTTAAACGGATGCGATTTGGGTTAAGCAATGCACCTGCCACTTTACAGCGTTGTAAGATGTCGATCTTCTCCGACATGGTGGAGGAAACTCTTAAGGTGTTCATGGATGATTTATCTATCATGGGTGACTCCCTTGATCGTTGTTTAGACATATTTAGCCAAAGTACTTAAAAGATGCGAAGACTGCAATTTGGTACTAAATTGGGAGAAGTGTCATTTCATGGTCAAAGAAGGTATTGTATTGGTTCATCGGATCTCGGGCAAGGGTATTGAGATCGATAGGTCAAAATTTGAGGCGATCGAAAGGCTTCCACCACCCATCTCCATAAAGGGTGTTAGAAGTTTTCTTGGGCACGCCGGGTTCTATAGAAGGTTCATTAAAGATTTCTCAAAAATTGCACATCCTTTGTTCTAGTTGCTTGAAAAGGAGAGTAAATTTGACTTCGATGATACTTGTTTGATAGAATATGAAGATTTGAAAAACAAACTGGTCTCCGCCCCTATCATTATTGCTCTAAATTGGAGAGAGTCGTTTGAAGTCATGTGCGATGCCAGTGGGGTGGCTCTTAGAGTAGTACCGGGGCAGAGGCGTGAAAAGATTCTTCACCCCATTTACTATGTTAACAAAGTCCTAAATACAACCCAAAGAAATTACAAGGTTACAAAGCAAGAGCTTTTTGCAGTAGTGTTAGATTTCCAGAAATTTTGCTCGTATTTTCTTGGGACGGAGGTGATAGTGCACACGGACCATTCAGCATTGAGATATTTTACTGCCTAGAAGGATGCAAAACCTCGACTTATTAGATGGTTTTTGGTGTTGTAAGAATTTGATTTTGTGGTAAAAGACCGAAAGGTGATAGAGAACCAAGTTGTCGATCAATGTCGAGATTAGAAGATGAAGCTTTACTTGAGCTTGGGGAAAAGGGTGAAATAAACAATATGTTCCCATATGAGAAGGTATTGCCAGCCTTACATGACCTCATTCCTTCGTACGCCGACTTGCTAACTACTTTGAAAGTGATGTAGTACCAACAGATTTGTCATCACATCAAAGGAAGAAATTCATGCATGATGTGAAAAAGTTCTTTTGGGATGTTTCATACTTGTATCGAAGTTGCGCCGATAGGATTATTCGTCGTTGTGTGCCTGAGGTAGAGATGTTGAGTGTCTTGAGGCGTGTCATTCATCGGGGGAACCACAATTGTGTGCAAACTTCACACAAGATCTTGCTGTCTGAATAATATTGGCCAACCATTCACCAAGACGCCCATGAGTTTGCCAAGTCTTGTGACCGATGCCAGAGAGAAGGTGGAATTTCAAGAAGTCAAGAGCTTGCTATGAACCTAATCATGGTAATCGAGCTATTTGATTTGTGGGGCATTGACTTTGTGGGGCCATTTGTAAGCTCTTATGGGATGAAGTACATTCTTCTTGCAGTTGACTATGTATCAAAGTGGGTGGAAAAAATTGCACTCCCCAAAAATGAAGGCAAGAGTATCACAACATTCTTGAAGAAGACTATCTTTTCTAGATTTGGCACCCCACGGTCAATAATCAGTGATGGAGGTTCCCATTTTTGCAATAAGTTGTTCAAAACAATTATTGAAAAATATGTCGTCCGCCACAATGTAGTAACTCCTTACCATCCACAGACTAGTGGGCAAGTAGAAGTGTCTAACAGAGAAATAAAGCAAATCTTGGAGAAGACTGTGAATGCCAATAGAACGGATTGTTCAAGGAAGCTTGATGATGCACTATGGGCATACCGCACTACATATAAGACTTTCATAAGTATGTCTCCATACCAACTTGTATATGGAAAGTCTTGTCATTTGTTGGTAGAGCTAGAGCACAATGTTGTGTGGCCAATGAAGAAGCTTAACTTGGATTGGGGCGCCACATTAACCCAAAGGGTCAAAGGATTGAACTTGCTCGATGAGTTTCGCCTAAAAGATTACGAAAGTGTAGTCCTGTATAAAGAGAAGATGAAGAAATACCATGATCAACGGATTGAAAAGCGTGATTTTGTAGCTGAGATCTTGTACTTCTTTTCAATTCAAGATTGCGCTTCTATCCAGGGAAGCTCAAATACAAGTGGTCCGGACAATTTCTACTCAAGCAAGTGTTCCCGCATGGAGCGGTGGAGCTGGATAATAATGATGGAACAAGGTTCAAGGTAAATGGACAGAGGATCAAGTTGTATCTGTAAGTGTAGGTTCCAATCAAAGCTCTACAATATTTGTGCTAACCCTTATTTTCTACCTTTTCTATAAGTGTAGGTTCCAGTCGCTTAGGTATACTTTTCCTTTCGTGTAGAGCTTTGATTGACTATTCTTAATGCTCGGTGAGTCCTCATGGTTCGAGGATAAGACTTATTCGAGTTTAGTTTCTATCTTACATTTATTTTAGAGACTATACTGTAAAGGGTTGTGACTCTTATTGCCATTCTATTGTAGTAGATGGTTCATTGAGATAATGTCTAGACTCCTACTTTTGATATTAATGTTTATGATTATGATTATTCTATGGGCTCGTATGAGACCCCTTTGGGGTCGAGTATGTCGTGTTACATCTAGGGTTACCTCTGGTTCATCACATAAACTGATGTTAAAGTGTTAATATGCAGCAATGAAGGCTAATGAGAAGCGCAAGGAAATTACCGAGCAAAAAGAAGAAAACAAGCTGAAAAACTTGAATGAAGGAAATCCTGGTGATTGCCAATACCACTCGGCAAACCACCGGGTTGCTATTTAGCTCGCCAAAAGTCCTAGTGTACCATCCCTGAGGATGAAACCTACTTGGCGACAGAAATGGGAAGTTGGCGGATCGTCGACCTACTCAGCGACATCAAACTTGAAAGCCTATAGTCAAAGAACCCCGGAGGACTGAGAGCCAAGGCAAACTGGCGATGGACATGATCACCGACCTTGTTGGCGAGCCCAACTTACTTCGCCTAGTGTCTCTGAATGGCGAAAATTGGAAAACTCTAAATTGAATTTTTCAATGAAGAAGAGGAGTTCGGATATCAAGAGTTTGTAGATTTATAGTTTTCTCGGAGTTTTTGAGTTTCCTTTGTTAACTTTGAAGCATTGTAGAGACTCAAAACGATTACCCAGCTCATAGCTTATATAGTTGGTAATTGTTTCTCTCTTTTTTATGATGTGTAGCTAACACCCCAATTCTTGGGGTGTGATCATGCGATTATTGGCTTAATTACCTTACGGGTATTGTTTTTTTACTGATTTAAATGATTAATTAAAGTGGGTTTAATCGATAGTTGTGTATTAATATATGAATTGTAGTTGCAAATGCAATTCTAACTTAGAGTTCTGGGCTTGCTTGAGAAAAAGGTTTTAGAACCAAAGTTTTCGATTAATGATTGTAGTTGTTGGGTTTATGTGGGTTCAGACCGAAAGAGTGAATCCTAAACTCAATTCTACCTATCCAGCTCGAGAGAGTAGATAAATTAAGGTTTTGGACTTTTTATATTGTTAATCTTGTCGAGGTTCAAGAGAACTCGCTTGAATCGTAATAGTTGTTCGAGAGAAAGTTATTGCATATATAGTCTAGCCTACCTACTGAGATTTAGCAATTGTTAGTAAATTTGAATTACCTATATAGCGAATTTAGTCTTTAATCGATCACATCCCGGGATTCCATCTTTACCGAGTTGATTTCCCTTATTTTCGCATTTGTTTTAACTGCTAATTGACAAACAAAAGCCCCCATCTGACATTTGTTGTCACCCCATTCACTTATCTAATTTAATTCTATAATTTCTATTCTTATAACCGACTAGATCATATTGGTAACTTCATAATTGAATTCAAACTTGTACCTCTCCCTGTGAGTTTGAACCCAACTCTTTGTTGGGTTTTATACTAGATAACGATCATCTACACCTAGAATTGGATGAGGTGTAATTGTGCATTTATTAGTAGGATCTAGGGAGGATTAATAGTTTCTATCATTCTTTACAACATTCTATTTTATGTAATTTGATGAGTAGAATGCATGAGGATAAATTTTAAGTTTTATTTGATTTAATTTTATGTGTAGGAATTCGAAGGATAAATTTCGAATTTAAGTTCTTGTGATATTTTTCAAACATTTAATTTAATGAGCTATGGGAGTAAATTTATAATTTAATTTAATTTAATTTAACGAGTAGGAATCAAGAGGGTAGATTTTAAATTTTAGCTTTTGTGATACTTTCTCAGTTATTCAATTTGATGAGTAGGAGTAAGGACCTAAGAGGGTAAATTTTGAATTATAGTTCTTGTGATATTATCTTATGCATTTAATTTGATAAGTAGGATTCAAGAGGGTAATTTTAGAATTTTACATAAATTAATTTGATGAGTAGGAGCCACGAGTATGAATTTTAAATTTAATTTAATTTAATTTGATAAGTAGGAACGAGGTAAACTTAAAATATTAATTATTGTGATATTTTCTTCATCATTTTATATTGTAAGTATGTTACATCTCGACTATTTTAAGAAATTACATTATTCTTAAATATGGATTATCAATAAAAAAATCCAATATAGTACATAAAAGTTACATGATTTAAAAATTAATATCATTTAAAATTTGTTACAAAATATCATAAATGAGTATTTCATTTAATTAAAAACTAAAAGTTATTAATAAAATATTATATGAATTAAAATCACAATTTGTTGATAATTCAGGAGCTAAAATCAAATACGCTATGTAAAAACATAAAGTCAAAATGATTTAAAAAATATTTTTGACTCTTATAGATAATTATTTTACTATGAATTCAAGAAGTTTGACAAAAAATATGAAGGTCCAAATTTAAAAGTCAAATCACTTCTATAAAGGATATATAATGGAAACACCTCCATTAATTCCATTCGTTTCAACTCCAATTCCTCCATACAATTATGAATCAATAATGAAAATCATAATTCTTGGGCATAGAGTTTCAAAAAGCTAATTCAAGAAATCTAAAGACTTTTAATCATGTTCTTCTTCAAATTTCTTAAATATTCTTCAAGAACATTTTTCTTACATGTATGTTAGGCTATAATAGTGTTGTACTAGTTCGTCCTCACGCCCTACATATACTTTCAATCAGTAAAAGAATAATGTAGGATTCAATTCCTAGATTTCAATATTCTTGAGATGAGTTGATTTTGAGTTATTGAGTTCCATAATTTTCTTAAAATTCTATCCCTAATCTTTGAATTGCTATATTTCATGCGTTGAGATTCTTGAGTTGATTCATTCATGTCTATATTTCAGCATGAACCCTATGAATTGAATATTATTGAGATGAATAGTATCATTGAGTTCTATGTTCTTGAGTTATAAGTTCTTGAGTTTTGAGTATTGAGTTTTATATTTTATTATTGACATCCTTGAGTTAAGTTGTTCATGTTTATATTTCAGCATGAACCCTATTTTGAGTTATAAATCTTGAGAATATTTTAAGGCAAACATTTTTATTTCAAATTGAGTGATGGTTGTCGCTTAGAGAATCTCCCCAAGAGTTAAAGTGTAATTTAACATATCACTTATTATGATGAGTTCAGAGATGAAAAAGTATTTTGTAAAGCTTGAAATGATTTAACTCTTTTATTCTTTACATTCAGCTTGAGTTTATTGTTATCTATTCTAGTCCTTTCATATAGTTATTTTTTATTCAGTTATATTACATACTCATACATTCAATTTAGTTTATGTCATTCGACCTGTATCTTTTACTGATGTAGATACAGGTTCTAAGGATCCTCAACAAGAGTCTGTTGAGATCACTTCATCTGCTCGCCAGCTTTTGTGTAAGACCTCCTTGCTTTCTGAGTACTCCAGTTTTATGATTTGTTAGTATTAATTCTTTTGAGGAGTCCTGGGTCTTGTTCCAACACTCATTGTATAGTAAAGACTTCATAGATAGACAGTTTTTTGATACTTAATATATTCTACAAAGTTTTGAGATTTAGTAAGTTGTTTTTAAACGTTTCTTTTAATTTGATGCTTATGTATGTTCAAGTTATTGTTCTTCTTTTAGTTAGCTATGATGAGGGTTCGCTTGGGGAACAACAATGCTTCTTGAGTACCAGCCACGTCCAATGTGAAGGCTCGGATCGTCACAATTGTGAACAGATCAATAGAATCAAGTGAAAATTGTGAAGTTGGTGCTTATCTGGGACAAATTATCAGTGTATCAATGAGAATCACCATCCTAGAGATTTAAGGGGGTTTGATATCTCTCTGCAACTAAAGAGTCTGAAATGCAGCATTTTTCCTCCGGAAAGAGCTTGCAAAAAACATATGATGAAGATGAGACTGCAAAAGGAAGTGTTCATCTTCCTTCAGATTTAGGGATTTCTACTATGACCGAGTCGAAAACAATTAGATATGCAGATCCATATATTAGCGATTTTAACAAGATAAGGACGAGTCCTACTTTAAGGTTGGGAAAGTATGGGTTGTCTATGATATCCTGGATTACATGCCTAAATTCTATGTAGTCATCAGAAAGATTTTGTCTCCCGTATTTAAATGGCTCATAACATGGTTTGAGCCAGAGCCGCTTAATAAATATTAAACTAATTGGCTATCTGAGGGTTTTCAAGCTTCTTGTGCTACGTTCACACAAGGAAACTCTGAAGACATTGAAGATCATCCTATGTTCTCACATTTGGTATTTGAGATAATGGAAACATTTCTGATGAAAGAAAGAAATTTTCGACGGAAGGAAAAACTTGGGACCTCTTTAAAGATTGGAATATGAATTGGTGTCCTCGTCTTAGGAGCAATATAAATTTCAACTACGAGTTTGTTGAGATCTTGCCAGGCTATGTTGTCGCAATTGATGTGCATGTTGCATACTTGGATAAAGCAAAAGGCTTTACTTGTCTTTTGCATCGAGTAGGTGATCCATTTTTAGTTCCGTCAAAGGATATGCTTAGATTCTCTCATAGAATTCTTTTTATGAAGATGACAGGGATGTAGAGGAATGATATTCCTGAAGGATCCTTCAAACTAGACCCTGCCTCATTTCAATTTTCTCATTTATAATTTTAACCAAAACATATCCTTTTGAAGGAACTAGAAATGGATCTCCTTCTCGATGTAAAAGACAAGTAAAACCTTTTTCTTTATCGAAGTATGCAACATGATCACCAATAGCATGAACATGGTATGACAAGACCTCAACAAACTCATAGTTGAACTTTTTATCAATCCTGAGATTAGGACACTAGTTCATATTCAAATCTTTAAAGAGGGCCCAAGTTTGTTCTTCCATTGTAATATCTTTATTACATCATAGTTGTTTCCAGTCATTGCACATACCAAAGTGAGAGCATACGATGATCTTCAGTGTCTTCAAGTTCCCTAGTCTACACCTAGCACAAGAAGCTAGAAAGCCCTCAAATAGTTATTTGGTTTCATCTTCATTTAGCGGCTCTAGCACTAACCATGTTATGTGCAATTTAAATGCAGGAGACAAAATCATCCGTATGATTGTATATAATCTAGGAATGGAATCCAAATTATCACAGGCATTCAATACTTTCCCAACCTTAAAGTAGTGCTCATCCTTTTCCTTGTCGAAATTGCTAAAATCTTGACTTGTGCATGTAAATGTTTATTACTCAGTCATAGCAGAAGGCCCTACATCTGAAGGAAGATAAACACTTCCTTAAGGAAGATCAACACTTCCTTTTGTAGTCTTAGCTTCATGCTCTATGTTCTGTAAGCTCTCTTTAGAGGACAAATGTTGCACCTCAGACTCCTTAGTAGGAGAGGGATATCTAAACTCCATAGATCTCTTCGAAATATGTTCTTCTTCATCACTTAGATAATTGAAACGTTGTCTACTACACTGTTTTTAGTAGTTTCTCTCAATGTCTTAATGAGTAGGACCCACAAGTATTAGTAGTTTCTCTCAATTCTTCTAATATTCTATCTGATTTAATTTGATGAGTAGGAGTCGTGAGGATAAATTTGAAACTTTAATTGATTCTATTTGATGAGTAGGTGTCTGAAGGATAAATTTCAAATTTCAGTTATTGGATATTTTCTGGAGTATATAATTTGATGAGCTAATAGAGTGAACGTGGAATTTATTTAATTTAATTTAACGAGTAGGAGTCAAGAGAGTTGATTTTGAATTATAGTTTTAGTGATATTTTTTCAAGTATTTAATCCGATGAGTAGGAGTTGTTATATCCCTACTTTATTCAAATAGGGTGAAACATTATGGTAACTCAAAAAAATAATATAACTCATTCAATTAAATTAAATTTTAAAAGAAATTTAAGAATAAAAGAGTCATCACCTAATTTTAGTAAATAACAAGGAAACCAATTAATTAATTACAAAAGAAAATATTTTCAAAACAAATAGATTCTAGGTAAAGGTAAAATTATTTTTGAAGAAAGGTGTTAGGCATCCTTCGAAATCCAAAACTTGAGTCTAAGATGAATTCATTTTTTCCAAATTGACGAGGAGATAATAAATGATAGTAAAAATAATTTAAACATAAAACCCGACTTATTAACATGGAAGGACTTGAAAATCGACGGTAATTTCTTTATCGGTCAATCTTAACTTGTAATGTAAGAAAAAGTATAAATACACACATGTTAAAATAATAAAAAAATCCACGGTGGAAACCATATGTAAAAGACAAAATGATAATTAATAATTAAATATTAAATAATAAAAGCAATTTGATAATATATCAACAATGATATTCTGAGTTTAAAATAGAATCAAATAAAGTTAATCAAATATGAAATGAATCAACCAATAACAAAAGAAATTTAAACAAAGAAATATAGGAATAATTTGCCAATAATTATAAAAATGTGAACAAAGAAACATGAAAAACTTAGAGTTAAAGCATTATTGAATCAGCGAAAACAAAAATAACAAACATTTAATATGCAGTAAATTAGCAGCAACAATAACTTAATAACTAAAAACAAATCAATAATCAATGAAATCAATTCAAACCCCAAAATAGTATTAAGTGTAAATACATTTAGGTTGAATTAAAAATAATAAAGAAGCTGAAAAATAAACCTACATAGATATAAAAATACAAAATTAAAAAAGTTACCAAAGTGTTGCTTTTTCGAGCAGATACGAAAGTGAAAGGCTTGTCAGAGTTGCTAGTTTATTCTTTTGGATCTGGCGGCGTGCTTCAATAGTCGGAGTTGTGTTTGTCAGTAATGGCTTCATTATGCAAACCCAAATCTCGCTGCTTGCTAGAGTTAGTGTCTCACTGGTTCACGGGAAAAAAGAGAAAAATGAAGAGGGGGTTTGTTTGGTGAATGAAAATGAAAGCAAGTTTGAAACTTTTTAGGTTGTTGATTGGTGGAGAAGTGGTTTGAGCGGTGGTTTTTTAGAAGATGGGTTATTGGTTTTTCACTGGTTGTTTCAATGGCGTGAATGAGGTGCTTTGGGGGTTGCTGATTGTGGTTTTTGCAGGTTGTCACCGGAAAAATGTATTTTTAACTTTTGAATGAATAAAACTTATAAGCTTTAATTTTGATAATGTTAGGACAAAATGTCAACAATTGTCTTTTTCGTTGGATATGTTTGATGTAAGAAATCATAGACAAAGAAAATTATCAAATCCAATTTAGGTCGAACACATGACCTTCATATAAAAGTGTGGTTTAAAGGTGTTGGAAGTCGCTCCTTGTCACAACCCAAACAGTCGTGATTGACACCCACACTAACCCTCCGGTGGGAGAACCATTACTACAACCCAACCAAGCAACTTAACGAAAAACTAGGCATTTAAAGATACAAAAGCGGTTTTAAATAACTAAATTATTTATCGAGGAAATAAACAAATGAACTAACAGGAATGCGGAAATACAACCCCTAGAACCTTCAGTTCATTGTACTAAAACACTTCTAACGACAATTCTAAGAACAAGGGTTACAACCCCAAAACTAAACAACACCTTAACAAATAGTCTGAGTCTTAAAAAAGTGTACTTAAACAAAGGAGAACTCAAGGCAGCCCAAAAAAAGTAATTCATCCTTGAATTCGAAATGGTCACTTCTCTTCTAAATGAGGTCTGTCAATAGCCGCCGGAAGATGTCTTGTACTCAACAAACATAAGAGCAAGTGTAGTATCAGTACACAACCACAGTGTACTGGTAGGATCACGCGGCTATCCCAATGACTGAAACACATGTAAGTAACCACAACACTTATAAAATAAGCATATACTAAACATATACAATATCATCATCATTCACATCAGCAAACAGTTTCACAATTCTCAACAATATACAATTAAATCATTTTAGCGAAACAAATAGTCTTTCAATATCAATCATCACTAGGTATGAATGTAATCATAATTAGTAGATACACAAAACAATCCAGTGATCCTCTCACGGAACCCAATTCAATGGTCTCTCATGGAACCCAAACCTAACTATTAGCTTGCCAAAACGTGGAAATCTAATCCTATATTTATGCCGGAATGTGGCAACTGATCTCATATTTATGCCAGAATGTGGCAATTCGATTTAATATTTATGCCAGAATGTGGCAATCTGATCCAAGTTAGTATGCCGTAACGTGGCAATCTGATCTCATTCACACACCACAATCACAAACACAAGTACATCATCAAGATCATACAACAAGAGGTGATTCATGACATACAATTGTTCAATTATCCTCATTTACAATTAGGGTGACCAATAAGCAAAATTAGCATACATACATGCATTATAACGAAGAAATTAAAAACATATATCACACCAACATGAAATCACAGCCATCACCTACGTCGAATCAAAGCTTGAATCCCCTAAGGCATTTTAATATTTTCTTTCTTTATTCTTTCCGTTTGTTCTAGGTCTACAAACAAAAATTTGTATGCAGGGATCAAAAATCAAAGGTCTAATTGTCCCGATTATAATAAATTCAATAACCCTAGAAAAAACCCAAGATCCTACTACCCAATTTAGGGCTTTTCCCACCATAAATTCTAGATCAAAACCCTCCCCCATCAATATTGACCCATTCTATTATGTTCTGCTGATTGAAAAATGGATTTGGGGAGTTAAAAACTTACCTTTAGCCTCACGAATTGTGAAAAATGAGTAAAAATTGTTTGGGTATCGTTCCTTAGCTTGAAAAAAAGTGTCAAATAAGGTCGTTTACGGGTTTTATATTAATTCACACCCATCCCTCTATAGCAGCCATCATCCCGCTGTAGCAGTGACACCAAAGCGGCCCTAAATCCCTCCACGGCGGCATTTTCAAAACTTTGAGCGCTCATTTTGTATCTACAATTTTCAGTCCTGTCTCGTCTGCCATAGCGGCCCCACCACAACAGAAATTTTCTCACTAAAGCAGCACAAACGGGACCAGTTAGTCCTTTGAAGGAATTCTAAAATCTCCTTTCACAACGCACCTCTAACCAACGATGCTCAGAAATACCTTTCACGCTAAGATCACTTCCCGAAGATCTACACATTCAAATTCGATTATGTAAAGTCGTACGGATTAGTTATCGTCTTAGATATCCACTCATGTTATAAAAAACACAATTAGATCTCTCATTCATTACTAGATCTCCCTACACCTTAAGGACTCTGATTTCGTCCAAATCTTGACTAAGTTGTGAAATCCCAAGTTACTACGAAAAAGTTTTTTTGCCCCAATTCATTCACCATTGGTTTTTACCTAATGGAATCAGGCCGTTACAATAGATACCAATTTATCCGTCACTCATCCCCGAGTGATGAACTAGGAGAAGACCAGTTAAATTAAGGGTAGAGTAGTATCTGAATCATCGAATTACTAGGGATACTTGTCTAGCATGCCCTTCTTACCAAATCTTATTACCCCCTAAGGATTTCACAACTCCAACCTCAAATCAACCAATTAAATACGTACGCATCTTCCCTTACAATGCCTTAATGAAGTCATCTCAACATTCGAGTGATAAATATTGTTGTATGTAAACTGAACTAATCAACAAAACGAATCCCAACAAACACCAAAGTTGATCATACACACGTCTGCCACATTATCAAGGATCTTGACACAAACATCAAGACTAATCCTTTCTCACATAACCATGATAAAACAAAAATCAAAAATCGCCACAATTGGAGGTGAACTTAAACCAACAAACTCCACTCATAATACCCAAACAATCATAGTTCTTATCAACATCTCTCACAACATAAATTGCCATAGGCTTATGTTACAAAAGTTTCACTCTTGAGACATCAGATACTCCTTAAAAGATATGTTCAAACATAGAAACCAAAAAACCATCCAACAACACTATCGAAATACTAGATTTAGTTATTGTAGAACCTCTTAAGGACAGTAGAATTGGATTCAGTGATTCCCACATTCAATTACATATAATCGATACATGACCTTGACGACAAGATGAAAATAAAGATTGTCGGACAATTATAAATATGCAAGGTAGCCCTTCTATAAATTCTCCTAAACAAGGTGGTACAAGTAGAACCATTAAATACTTTAACTACTCCAAGACCATACCACATAAGTCATCTGAATTAACCATGTCTGCCCAAATCATCCCACTCAACCTAGAGAACATCGCAGGATCAATACAACGGATCCACCACTAGGTATCTATCCCTAAAAGTGAAAACACACATGAATATATCTAGTGAATCATACTCACAATACTAACAACCATCATAACACTCTAACTATTTACCTTATTAGAACCCAACATTTTTTTAAATGAAACCTTTCTTAGGTACTTAACAATCAATTAGTAATATGTTTTACGACTCATCCCATGTGTACGTTCTTTCAAATACTTAATACTTCATACAATTAATCATTCATCACCTTGAAAATTCATACCTCAACAAAATATATCACCACAAATATAGACTTCCAAAATGAAAACCTGAATTGTAAATTCAACCGTATAACACAATACCTTTATCTATCAACATCAGTTTATACTTTGAAGATTTTTATGCAACTCCTGAATCTTCGCTTATCATTGATCGCATCCCCATCGATCTTAAAATATATTTTCACTAAAATTTAAATCGTATTCATTTCTAAACTCAAAACTAAACAAAAGAAATTATCATCACATTCCAGTTAGTGTCTGTACACTCATTTCTCAAGTGCTTCTCAATAGTTTATAACAAATCTGATGGACTTGTGACACTATTACCATAGCCACAACAAAAAGAATGAAAGCACGCGTCTCTGAACCAAATTATCTACCCCTTTAAAGATACCTATTTAGCCCTTACAATCAAATACAATATTCTTTCTCTCGCATCTCTCTAAAGGTTGCACTTCATCCCGCTATTTTTATTTATTATGAATCTAGCTCTTTAATTTCTATTTGAATGGTATCCCGCCATCTCTTATAACTTTCCGTACAACCATGTTACTCACCAAATATTATAAAACCACAACCTTAGATACTTACAAGTCATAATTACAACACCAAATTTTCTTAGACACAATATGATTATATAGTTGCATCCCATCACAATCTACCACGAAATCTTATTACCATTATGCTCAGTCAGCCTTGACGATCGATACAAATCAACATTCTTATCAACATAACACCTCAAATCAGGTATACTCATCAAATTCAAAGGACAAACACAATTTTTGTATGCACTTTCCAAAATCTTTCTTTGCCATCACCCAAGTATACTCAATAAGACTTTCTTTATCCATAAGCTTGTCATATTGGTATTAATCCACTCCCTTATGGCTTAAGATAAAACCACCAGTTTTCATACTACCATCCTTCTTCTTAACCTACAAGACAAGAGCACTCACAAGAAAGCACTAGGATGGATGAAACATTTATCAAGAAGCCCTTGGAATTGAGTTGTAAGCTCTCTCAATTCTAAAACAACAGGAATAGACTCAATAGAGGGGCGATTCTCTCTCAACATCCCAAATATGAGCCAATTATGCTCAACCATCTTACCCCACAAGTTTCCTATCAAGCACTAAAGATATGACCTTAGCTGACTTAGGCTTGTACCCCCTACCCACTCTAACATTTCCCTACCGGGGATCTCTAGAGTTACTGTCTTGTAATTACAATTAAGCCCGATATAATAGGGGAAACCCAATTCATGCCTAAGATTATATCAAGTCACTCATATCCAGTATAACAAAATCAACCCAAATCTGAAAATCCAAAACCCAACAAGACAACACGATATACATGGCTGAATATGACTGACTCCTCGACTAGGGTAGAAACATGGATGGGGGCATCAAGTATATTAGAAACCACATCAAATCCCAAGGCAATCAAACTGACATGTACGAATAAGTAGAACCCAGATCTAATAAAATAATAGTCGTTCGATCGCAACAGTTATAGTACTTTTGGTCACTACATACGACCCTCATATGCCCAGGTTTTCCACAATATTAACACATTTAATAACTTATATTTTATTACCGGCCGCTCAATCAGATCGCAGGGGTTCGTTCGGATATGATTCGGGGTCCATAATTATGACTAGAAAAATAGGGAAGACAAGGCTGAGATTTTGTCTCGACCTCTCCCGCTCTGGCTGGAGGAATCACGCATAAGATGCCTCTCTTTGACGGGAAAAGTCCCGCCCCAGCGGCCAAAATAGAAACAGAACCCCTGCCAATAATTTTCTGGGGGGTTTTTTTCCCAATCATCCCCCCCTCCCCCCAAATTTCCCAACTTAACAATTTTTGAATAATCCTCATAACTAGGATAATCATTTTCTACCCCCAACCAATCCCACGATACATTAACCAATTCATTCTCGTCAATGAAACACCACAACCCATAGATCCCCAGGATACACCTAAACACTAACACGATCCTTAGTAAATATCTTTCTTTCATAATGACTTTCACGATACTCAAGCTTTTACAACTTTCATAACTTCAATGACCAGGACAACATATTGTACATATCTAAGTTTAGCCACAAATTTATTGGGCACATAATCACCCGGTCACGTTCAAGCAATTACAACTTCACATTCGCAGTTAATTTAGACAACCAGAAGCACATATTCAAAGTTTCCACGATACAATTCACAAATAAGTCGAAATTACTAATTAATTATTTCGCACCATGGATGGACATTCCTGGTCATCCATGCATTCACACCACCCCTAGGGCAAGATACCAATTGGAACCTTCTCAGTTTCCAATTTGGTTTGCTTAGGCCCTCGGTTGTAACCATGACATCTAGTTCACTTTGTTGAGATACCAATTGGAATCGAGAGATACCAATTGGAATCAACTCATACCACAAACGACAATAGTAGCTAGTGATCCTCATAAAACTACTAATTCCAATCATAAAACTTGGTGGAACCCAATTCTTAACCGCCTCAATCTTTAACGGATGGTAACCAGACCTTAAGTCAATCTTAGACAAAATCAATGCACCTTGCAAAGGTCAAAAAGGTTATCTATCCGAGGAAACGGATACTTGTTCAGAATGGCGACCCTATTCAATTGTCGGTAGTCTATACACATCCTCTCTTACTAGTAATGGTGTTACCAATGTTGTTGCTCTAGTTCGAACCATAGAGTGAAGAAGGAAAGATATCAATTTTTATCACCCAGATACCAATTGGATTCAAGTCATAGCATGAAGGAGTAGAAAGAAGTGAGTTTTTCCTAAAGTCCTATAGTATCTCGAAGAAAAGCACGAATGTCATTATACCATATCGCAAGACTCTAATAGACTCATTTTGGTACAATAAGATCAACGAACCTATGGCTCTCATACTAACTTGTCACGACCCAAACCATCATGATTGGCACACATACTAACCCTCCGGTAGGAGAAGCATTACTACACCCAACCATGAAACTTAACAACAAACTAGGCATTTACAGATACCAAAAGCAGCTTTCAATAAATAAATTATTTACTAAGGAACAAAACAAATGAACTAACATGAATGTAGAAATACAAACCCTAGAACCTGAAAGTCATTGTACCAAAACTCTACTACTGACAAGTCTAACAACAAGGGGTGCAACCCATAACTAAACCACACCTCAAAAAATAGTCTGAGTCCAAAAGAGTGGACTTAAGCAAAGGAGAACTCAAGGCATCCTGGAAGAACTAGCTCATCTTTGAATTTGAAACGGTCACTGTCTTCTAAACGAGGTTTGCCAATAGCCGCCGGAAGATGTCCTGTACTCAACAAAAATAAGAGCAATTGTCGTATCAGTACACAACCACAGTGTATTGGTAGGATCATGCAGCTATCCCCTTAGATCTACTCATCCAAATTCGATTTCGTAAAGTAGTATGGATTTTTTATCGTCTTAGCTATCCACTCATGTATCAAATTCATATTTAGATCTCTCATTCAGTACTAGATTTACCTAAACCTGAATGACTTCGATTTCGTCCAAATCTAGACTAGGTTGGGAAATTTCAAGTTACTACTAAAAGGTCTTCTGGTCCCAATTCATTCTTCATAAATGTTTCCCTACAACGAAATCAGGTCATTACACTCCTCATTTTTTAATCATATGTTTTCACGTTGTGTTGTGTACTTGTCTACGCAGTCCACACTTGTGGCTTAATTGAGATGCATCCTTTTGATGTTTTTGAAAAAAAACAAAATAAAATTCAACCGTAGAGCATAATTTCAAGAAAAGGGTAACATCCCTTTCGATACTTTCTATCATCTTCTTTGCATATTTTTATGGATACGCTATAATCTTGGTTATTCGAAGTCAGTATTGCTTTAAAATCCATGCATGTTAACAACTACCGTTTGATTGTTGAAGTGTGGTGTGAGTTAATTAAACAAACATATCTATCGACAGAATATAAGTGTGGTGATAAAATGATTATCAGTCTATTTGATATGACAAATGTGAATCCACTGATAGAATATTCAGCAAAATAAAAGCATGTGTGTTTGTAGTATGAATGAGAATTCATCGGTAGGATATTGTGCACTATAATTGTTTGTCCAGTTGTAGGAAAATGAGAAGGATTCGGTGGTAGCATATTTTGGACAAAATAAATGCATGTACATCAATAGGACATTTAAGAATCCATCGATAGGATATTTGTCGATCCATTAGTAGGATATAAATACATGCCCATCCTTAGGAAGAATAAAGATGATCCATTGGTAAGTTATAAATATGTGTCTTTCGGTAGGACGAATGAAAATGATTCATCGATGTGATATGAATGTATGGCAATCGGTAGGATGAATGAAGATAGTACATCAGAAGGATATAAATACATTTGTATCTATAGGATGAATGAAGATAATCCTTCGGTATGATATGAATGCATGTCCATCGGTAGGACAGATGATAATTCATCAATGGGATATACGTGAATATTTCAACTTCTGGTAATGTAATATGAATATCTCTTAACGTTGGTCTCCTCCTACTTCAGTATGGATTATATAAGGTGCACATCCTTCACCTTTGAATAAATTCAACTTAAAAATATCTCTCTACGTTAGCCTCCTCCAACTTCAACATGCAATATATAAGGTGCACTTCCTTCACCTCAAAATAGATGCGACTTAAAAATATCTTTCAATGTCAGCCTCCTCCAACTTCAACATGGAATAGATGGGTGCACATCCTTCACCTCCAAATAGATGTGATTTAAAAGTATCTTTCAATGTTAGCTTCCTCTAACTTTAACGTAGAATAGATAGAGTGCACATCATTCACCTCAGTACAGATGTGACTTAAAATATATCATTCAACGGCAGCCTCCTCTGATTTCTTTGTATAATAGATATGGTGCCCATCATTTACCTGTGAATATATATGCCATAAAAATATCTTTCAATGTTAGCCTCCTCTGACTTCAATGTGGAATATATAAAGTAAATATCGTTCACCTATGAATAGATATGGCTTAAAAATATCTTTAAACGTTACTCTCCTAAGACATCAATGTGGAATAGATAGGTTTCACATCCTTCACCTTTGGATAGATGTGACTTAATAATATCTTAAAACGCCAGCTTCTTCCGACTTTAAAGGAATAAATAAGGTGCACACCCTTCACCTCGGAGTAGAAGTGACTTATGAATATTCTTCAATGGTAGCCTCCTTTGACTAATCATGTAATGTCCCTCTCGTGAATAACAAATGGTATGACCTTCTTTGCAAGTGAATAAAACATGTCCATTATAACGAGATGGATGGATTGATGATTGTTCACTCTAACAAGGTAGTTGGCTTGATGATTGTCCAACAGTAGTTAGATAACTCGGTATCTTGAAAGAGTCATCCATTTGATGCTTTCATATATTCCTGAACATGAAAAGAATGATTTATAGACATAATATCACTTTAATTAGCAAATTGACCAAGAAATTTTAAGAAAAGATTAATGAGAAAATGTATACAAAATTTCTTATCATTTTGACAGATGTGAACAATCATCATTTTTCTCTTGAGTATTTTGTGATCATTGTAACACATATCTTCTAGGGAAATATTATGACTCAAGCCTGTACCCTAGACGTGGGCGGCACTCGTGACCATTGTTGGCCCAAAGAGAACCCTTGGTCTTGCCTAACTCTCAGCGGAAGACTTACTTAACATAGAATAATATTAAAATATAAACTCAAATAATTAACTCAGAATATAATAGAATATTCAACTATCTTGAATAGGCAACTCAAGTCTAGAACATTAATAATTGAATATGAAAAGACTCATGAACTATTATCTATCTGTTAAGACTCTAATACTATGAGGGATGACGGGACAAGACCCTCTATCATCCTAACAAACTCAAATAAGTGAAGGTAAATAAGGGATCCTCCGGAAGCAAGGAGGCTCACCAAAAAACTCGAGAATTCAACTGGATCAACGAAGCGTTGGTTGATGATCTTGGTTACCTATGTCTGCATCATGAAAGATGCAGGCCACATGGAGTCAGTAGATGGATTTACGAGCATGCAAGGGGAAATCTAAAATATTATACAAGCCTTAACTGAAAAAACAACTAACCTCATCTTAACTCAACTCAACCTCAACTCAATCTCAACTAATTTCAAGATAAAAACAATAACAATCGATATAATAAAACCTTTTAAACAAGTACATAACAACTCAATATATTGAAAAATACAATATAACTCAGTTTGTATGTAAAAATATAAAAATAAACTATGTTTGGGAGATTCTTTAACCGACAACCAACACTATGACCTATGATACAGCGTCTCGCCCATGCTCTGAGAACTGTCTGATACCTTGCCAGGGTATAGAACTCCTCAACTAAGTGGGTCCACTAAGTTATGCTAAAAAGCAATAAGGAATCATCTATAAAGTATGACCCTTTCTACCCACGTTGCCTACATGGTGTATGAGGGTTGTGAGTTGTTCGAAATCTCACCCATATCGGTGCTCAATATTACTCCAAAAATATAACTTGGCTCAAATGTTTTAAAAACCCATTTTTCCTTCCTCAATTTTCAGATTATTACTCAAAAGGTTTCTCTTAAAAGATATAGTAGTCATGACTTTTGGGGGGTTTAATCCTTAAGTCACGATTGGGCTACTAAAGAGGCTCATGTCCCACATCAGCAGCCCCACCCTGGCGGGATAATCCTACCATAGAGGCTTGCACGGAGACATATCATTGGAATTAGAGTTTCAAACCCCCATTTAACAACACACCTTTAACCCATGACATTAAAAAACTACCCGTTCACGCCAAGATCAGTTTTGGAAGTTCTACTCGCCCGAATTTGATTATGTAAAGTCGTACGGGATTCTTAATGTCTTAGCTATCTAATCATCTAATCAAAATCATAATTATATCTCTAATTAATTAAAATATTTTCTTAGATCTCACATGACTGAGATTTCATCCAATTGTGGACTAAGTTGGGAATTTCCAAATTACTACTCAAAAGTTTTCAGGCTTTAATTCTTTCCCCATTTGCTTTTTCCTAATGAAGGAATCAAATCATTACAATAGATTCCCATTCTCCCATCACTCATCCCCTAGTGATTAACTAGGAAATACTGGATAAAGTAATGGTAGAGTACTACCCGAATAATGGAATAACTAAGAATACTTGTCACGCGTGTTTTTCTTAGTTTCCCAAGTAGCTTCCTCGACTGGACGATATTTCCATTGTACTTTCACAGACTTATCTCCTTGTTCCTCAGCTTTCGAATGTAGCGATCAAGAATTACCACTGGTTCCTTCTCATACTAGAGGTTCTTATCTAACAAAACTGAGTCCCATTTTATGATTTAATCCTGATCCTCGTGATACTTCTTTAACATAGACACATGAAATACTGGATGAGATCTTGATAAGAACGGAGGTAAAACCAATATATAGGCCACTTGCCCTACAAAGTTAAGAACTTCAAAGGGTCCAATATATCAAGGACTAAGATTTCCCTTCTTGCCGAATTTCATCACCCCTTTCTGGGGGAAAAATATAAGAAGAACTATCTCACCCTTCTAAAATTCCATGTGTCTTACCTTATCATCTACATACCTTTTCTATCGACTTTAGGCTGCAAGGAGCTTAGCATGGATGTTTATTACCTTATCATGAGCATTCTTCACCAAGTCAACCCCCGAAGGTTTCATATCTCCAGCCTCGGACCATTTTATGGGTGATATACATCACCTCACATAAAGTGCCTAAAATGGTGCCATATCAATGCTGGAGTGGTAATTGTAATTATAGGAGAACTCACACAAAGGTAGGAACTTATCCCAATGTCCTCCAAAGTTGATCACATATGCCCCCGAAATGTCCTCTAGCACTTGAATAGTCCTCTCTAACTGCCAGTCCATTTGCGTATGGAAGGCGGTGCTAAATGTGAGTTGAGTACCTAACTCCTCATGAAATTTTGCCCAAAACTTGGATGTGAACTGCGTACCACAATCCAAAATGATATAAAGGGGCACTCTGTCATGAACTGCAAGTACACCCTAGAAGTTAGGGAAACCCTTGGGTCGGAACACGGTGTAATTGACCTCTCGGAGGTCTTGTACCAGTCCTTAGACATCATTCATAGCATATATATACGAAAAGTAGTGCGGAATTAAAACTTTTCTTTCAAAACATAATGTGTTAGTCATTTCATCAAACGTCTAACATAGGTGTCATAAACCATATATGACATCATGAATACAATAGTCATGGGTCACGGCCCATAAAAGTCTAACATAAAGACAACATAGTGGTGGTAGTCCTCGGATACTATGAGGACTCACCAATCTTCTCTTCTTGGAAACCTTGGAAACTCTACCCTTGCAAGTCAACCAATATCCTCAAGACCCTACATGGACAACATGTAGGCAATATGTGTTCGTACGATATGTACTAAGTATGGAAACATCATACCAAACATAAGATATTCAAAGGGTTAGTCAATAATAGACGTAATCACAAGAGATAAAGACATAAGTATAACATGTATATCATAAGCATATTAAAGCATTATAAAACATATAAAAGTTAATACTTTACTCATTTCCTTTCTTACTATTATGAATTATCTCACAAGCCACCTCCAAGTGTCTTTGTGCAAGGCTAAGGTAGCATCCCATACTACTTCCAAAGCTAAGTACCTCTCTTTGGTTATACTTGATCATAGTTCACTTTCGTAATCAAGACCTAACGTTCATCATAACATATGAGCACTATGCCCCTAGGCCACCTCAAAACACACTTGTGCACTGCATGTGAAGCATCACATACTACCTCACACACTACCATGTCTTGAAGTCACCCTATCTTGTTCCATTAAGTCTCTAGTAGCCTCACTACATAATAAAGAGTACTACACTCTTATGATTCCCTCAAAACATTCTTGTGCAATGTACATGAGGCAGCCCATACTACTCCATATACTAAACCTATCTTGAAGTTATCCTTAACATGTCCACCTTCCATAGCCTTATCATTACTTAACTTCATTTAATAAGATTATATCATCTTCAGTCTACTTTACTAGGAAAGGAAACTCTAGTCCAATCCTATCTTCAATCTCTTCTTCTTTAGTGACCCTAGGTTATACCTTATGCAATGCACTCATGATGTCGCATGCCACCATTCATTGCAACGTACTACTTTGGATCCTTTCTCTATTACTTCTTACTATGGAGCCTAGCCCATATCTTTATCTTTTGAACACTATTAGATACTTCATTAAGTATGGCTAAGTTCCTTAATCATATGGATCCTACGAGATACTTTTTAAGGTATGTCTTGATCCCTTAATCATGAACACTACGAGATACCCCTTGGGAATGTCTAAGTTCATTCATAAATTATTAACACTACGAGATACCCCTGGGGCATGTCTATTTTCATTCATTGCTTACGAACACTACGAGATGCTTCAAGCATGTCTAAGTTCAAAGGATATGGATATATCTACTAGGATACCTTGACTCTACTACGTGAAGGACTCCCGCCTCATGAGACCTAATGGAATAGTCATCAAAACTACTAGGTGTGGATCTCCTTTCTAGTTGGAGTCCGGACCATTTCTATACTATTTGTCTCACTTTTCATATCCACTTGGAGTCAAGCATATACTCCAAGGTTTACTTGTAAAGCCTTGCCCAACCTTCTCTCATGGAGGGATGTCCTAGACAATCTCTCCATGCTCAAGTGAATTCTATCACTTGCAATCAATCATCCTAAATCTAAAGCAAACATAACCATCCTAAAGTTCATTATTCATCAATTCATTCTATCTTCATTCATAAGTTGATTATAGAGCCTTCTAGCCTTAGCTTTCTTCTCACATTCTTCAACATTAGGTGAATATAGCCATAGTTCATACTTTAGTGTTTAATTCAATCAAGACCAATCCCAATTCATCAAACCTAGTCCAATTCATACTTAGATGATTCAATAATGATCGATTAATATAGAATGTAATCAAGTTAAGAAGAATCAATACAAAACCTTCATCAAGTCTCTAATGGTCTAAGATCACTATGATCACCCTCAAATTCAATTACAATAATTCACCATGAAAACTCCATAAAACAGTATATAAACATCATTGAATGCTACCCACTAGAATGCTACCCACTAGCTTGGGATCACAATCAAGCCTTACCCACAATGCAATCACAACCCTCTCTTGAATGGGGTTCTTAGGATTCACAATGGAAGGGAAACTTGGGGGGGTTCATGGATGGAAGAATCCATGAATGATTATGCTTCGCATAAATTTGATTAGGACCTTAAACCCTGCTTGAAACCTTGATCAATTCGTCCTAAAAGCTGCTTAAATTTCTCTTCTTCTTCAATGGTGGTTTTGGGAGAATTTTGGGAGAGAAAGGTTTTTGATTTGGATTCTAGGGTCTAATTAGATATTGTACTGATTAAATACTCTTCAAATACCTAAAATAACCGCCAATAATTAATCCCTAAAGTGCCCAAAAGACCCGTTCACTTAATGGACATTTTAACCAATTCAAATTTGACTTAAAAACAACGCGACCAAATCTAGGAGTTTACTGCACGGCACGTCGCGGAGGTATTTTTAAATATTGTTTCTGGAAAATTGCGAGACAGAATGGTTCATGACGGCCCTTAATTTCAGGTAAAGAATTTATCCCTTCAAGTGTTGGCTGCGCGAAGCCTCCAAATCTTGGCTGTTTGGCAGCTTTGATGACCCATGTTTAGGTCCTCCTCGGGGACCTTAGGCTGGTCCCCGAGGCATCGTTCTTGAATGTTTAGGCCCTTTACATATCAATATACGTATAGGAACCATTAATGCTCAATTTCACCCAGAAAATATCCTCCAAAACTCCGCTACAAAACACTACAACACACTAGTTTGACTTCGACTAGCTTCCGGACGTCTTGGACGTCCTTTGTCGTTTGACCTCCAAACACTTCCAAACTTTATATACTGACTCGTAACACTATTTTTAGTAATTTTAGAACCTTATAATCTCATGACACCCATGTTAGTCTCTATTTTGATCTACCTTATTTTTGGGGTGTAACAATATCCCCCACTTGGAAAACATTCGTCCTCGAATGACACCTTACTAAACACTTCTCTAAAGGACCAACTCTAGACTATAATCCCATCGTACATGCATTATACCTAAATTCACATACTCAAATCAAGGAAATAAATCAATTACATGCTAATCATAACTACACATAATCATAATAAAGACCTCATCAAAAGCCTACTTATCCACCACTTAGGAACAAGCCACACATGTATTTCTAACATCAATTCCTCATCATATGGAAACATCAAAATCTCCAAGGCAAATCATAATCATGGAAATTCTGGAAAATTTCATAAATCAATAAAGAAACACATACCAGAAAGGGGCATAAGGAAATCACTCTTGATCAACCCTGGATTTGAGAGGAAAGAACCTAGCCTTGGATTTAGGGACGCCTTTATCACTATTAGTATAAACTTTCTTGCCTTCTCTTCCTTTGGTCTTAAGATCCGGACAATCTCTCACTTTATGCCCATCCTTCCCACACCGAAAACAACCATCCATGCCGGCTAGGCACTTACCATAGTGACTCCTTCCACACTTGGGGCAAGTAGATTTTGAAGACTCACTAGCCTTCTCCTTGTCAACCCTAGAGGTGTTGGAAGAATCTTGGACGGAATATCTTGGTTTATTTCTGGGTCTATCTTGTCCCTCGGGCTTAGCATGGAAAGACTTATCACCTTCATACCTAGACCTCTTCTTTTCTCTAGCCCTCTCCTTCCTTAGTTTTGACTCTTCTATTTGTTGGGAAAACACCATCAGTCGGAAGATATCCATATCATCAACAAGCATGGACATAAAACATTCTTCTTCTACTAGATCGGACACCCCCGTCATGAACCTATTCATCAAGTCTATAGGATTTTCCACCAAGCTTGGAGCATACTTAGACAAAAGAGTGAAATTCAAAGCATACTTCTTGACACTCAAACTACCTTGCTTGAGGTTTATGAACTCCTCCAACTTAGCCTCCCTCAATTCCCTAGGAAAGAACCTATTAAGGAAACCCAACTTAAAAGTCTCCCACTCAATGGAACCCGCTCCTATTGGTCTACTATCCTTCGAAGCTCATACCAAAGTGTGGCAACATCTTTCAATTGATAGGCAGCCAACTCCGCCTTTCCAATGGAAGACACTCCCATGATTGCAAGCACCTTATACACCTCATCAATAATCCCATTCAGATCTTCACCATTTTTGGAGCCATAGACCTCCGGTGGATTCATTCTAAAGAATTCCCTTACTCTAATATCACTCATTTCTCCTATAGGATTAACCGGAGCCACCTCTCCTCTATTAGCTTGTGCCGTCAAGGCTTGAGCCAACAAAGTCATAGAAGCCCTAAATTCCTTAAACATAGCGTTCCCTATTGGAGGATCATTAGGAACTTGAGGAGGAACTTGTTCTTGCACTTGGGGAGGAATCTCTTGCGCCCCACTCATATCTCCTTCCCTTCTATCATTAGCCCTAGTGTTAGCATAACCTACAACATCATAGGCAAACATTAGAAAAGGGCCTACCAAAGCCAAACTCTATGGCACGACTTGAAGAATGAAGAAGTGGAACTTTCCTAAGCATCACAGAGCCTCCTACTCATAGGTGTGTCGCAACTCACACCAATGAATAAGACTGTACTAGATGTGGTTTTTGAGACATCGTAAGACCATTTCATAACCTGGCTCTGATACCAAGTTTGTCACGACCCGCAAGTTCACCCTAGAAGTTAGGGCAACCCTTCGACTGGAACACAACGTACTTGACCTCTCGGAGGTGTTGTACCAGACCTTAGACATCATTCATTGCATATATTACGAAAAGTAATGCGGAGTTAAAACTTTTCTTTCAAAACATAATGCGGAAGTCATTTCATCATATGTCTCAAAACCATCTATGACATCATGAATACAATAGTCTTGGGTCACGGCCCATAAAAGTCTAACATAAAGGAAAACATAAAGACAACATAGTGGTGGTAGTCCTCGGATACTATGAGGATTCACCAATCTTCTCTTCTTGGAAACCTTGGAAACTCTACCCTTGCAAGTCAACCAATATCCTCAAGACCCTACATGGACAACATGTAGGCAATATGCGTTAGTTCAATATGTACTAAGTATGGAAACATCATACCAAACATAAGATATCTCAAAGGGTTAGTCAATAATAGACATAATCATAAGAGATAAAGACATAAGCATAGCATGTATATTATAAGCATATTAAAGCATTATAAAACATATAAGAGTTAATACTTTACTCATTGTATTTCTTACTATTATGAACTATCTCACAATCCACCTCCAAGTGTCCTTGTGCAAGGCTAAGGTAGCATCCCATACTACTACCAAAGCTAAGTACCTCTCTTTGGTTATACTTGATCATAGTTCACTTTCATAATCAAGACCTAAGGTTCATAATAACATATGAGCACTATGCCCCTAGGCATCCTCAAAACACACTTTTGCAATGCATATGAAGCATCCCATACTACCTCACACACTAGCATGTCTTGAAGTCACCCTATCTTGTTTCGTTAAGTCTCTAGTAGCTTTACTTCATACTAAAGAGTACTATACTCTTATGATTCCCGCAAAACATGCTTGTGCAATGTTCATGAGGCAGCCCATAATACTCCATATACTAAGCCTATCTTGAAGTTATCCTTAACATGTCCACCTTTCATAGCCTTATCATTACTTAACTTCATTTAATAATATTATCTCATCTTTAGTCTACTTTATTAGGAAAGGCAACTCTAGTCCAATCCTATCTTCAATCTCTTCTTCTTTAGTGACCCTAGGTTATACCTTATGCAATGCACTCATGATGTCGCATGCCACCATTCATGCAACCTACTACTTTGGATCCTTTCTCTATTACTTCTTACTATGGATCCTAGCCCATATCTTTATCTTTTAAACACTATGAGATACTTCATTAAGTATGTCTAAGTTCCTTAATCATATGGATCCTATGAGATACATTTTAAGGTATGTCTTGATCCCTTAATCATGAACACTACGACATACCCCTTTGGCATGTCTAAGTTCATTTCATACATTATGAACACTACGAGATACCCCTTGGGCATGTCTAAATTTATTCATTTCTTATGAACACTACGAGATGTTTCTCAAGCATGTCTAAGTTCATAGTATATGGAGATCTCTACTAGGATACCTTGACTCTACTACGTGAAGGAAACCTGCCTCATGAGACCTAATGGAATACTCATCACAACTACTTGGTGTGGCTCTCCTTTCTTATTGGAGTCCGTACGCTTGCTATACTATTCGTCTCACTTTGCATATCCACTTGAGTCAAGCATATACTCCAAGGTTTACTTGTCAAGCCTTGCTCAACCTTCTCTATGGAGGTATGTCCTAGATCATCTCTCCATGCTCAAGTGAATTCTATCACTTGCAATCAATTGTCCTAAATATACAGCCAACATAACCATCCTAAGGTTCATTATTCATCAATTCATTCTATCTTCATTCATAAGTTGATTATAGAGCCTTGTAGCCTTAGCTTTCTTCTCACATTCTTCAACATTAAGTGAATATAGCCACAGTTCGTACTTTAGGGTTCAGTTAAATCAAGACCAATCCCAATTCATCAAACCTAGTCCAATTCATACTTAGATGATTCAATCATGATCAATTAATATTGAATGTAATCAAGTGAAGAAGAATCAATACAAAACCTTCATCAAGTCTCTAATGGCCTAAGATCACTATGATCACCCTCAAATTCAATTACTATAATTCACCATGAAACTCCATAAAACAGTAAATAATCATCATATAAACATCATTGAATGCTACCCACTAGATTGGGATCACAATCAAGCCTTACCCACAATGCAATCACAACCCTCTCTTGAATGGGGTTCTTTGGATTCAGAATTGAATGGAAAGTAGAGGGGCTTCATGGATGGAAGAATCCATGAATGAATAAGCTTCACATACCTTTTATTATGACCTTAAACCCAGCTTGAAACCTTGATCAATTCGTCCTAAAAGCTTCTGAAATTTCTCTTCTTCTTCAATGGTGGTTTTGGGAGAATTTTGGGAGAGAAAGGTTTTGATTTGGATTCTAGGGTCTAATTAGATATTGTACTGATTAAATACTCTTAAAATACCTAAAATAACCGCCAATAATTAATCCCTAAAGTCCACAAAAGACCCCTGCACTTAATGGACATTTTAACCAATTCAAATTTGACTTAAAAACAACGCGACCAAATCTAGGAGTTTACTATACGTCGCGGAGGCATTTTCAAATATTTTGTTCTGGAAAATTTCGAGACATAATGGTTCGTGAAGCCCGCGCGTCGCAGGGCAAGAATTTTTCCCTTCAAGTGTTGGCTGTGCGTCGCGCAGCAGCTTCCAAATCTTGGCTACTTCGATGGCCCATGTTTGGGTCCTCCTCGAGGACCCTTAGGCTGGTCCCCGAGGCATCGTTCTCAAACTCTTCGACCCTTTACATGTCATTCTACATATAGTAACCATCTATACTCAATTTAACCCTCAAAACATCCTCCAGAATCCACTACAAAACACTACGACACACTAGTTCGACTTCGAAGTTTTCGGACGTCCTTTTGACCTTCAAACACTTCCAAACTTTATAAACTGACTCTTACACTATTTTAGTCATTTTAGGACCTTATAAGCTCATGACACCCATGTTAATCTACCTCATTTTTGGGGTGTAACACACTCCGTGCAGCCTTACTATCTCTTTCACATACACCTTAGCCAATTGTTGCACATTATAGACCACTCCAACCGTAATTAAGTGGGCTGACTTAGTCAATCTATCAACCACTACCCAAACAGAATAAAACTTCCCAAAGGTCTTGGAGATACTAACCACAAAGTCCATAGCTATCATTTTCTACTTCCATATCCGTAATTGGCATTCATTAAAGCAAATATGTAGGCCTTTGGTGCTCATATTTTACTTGTTGACAGTTATGACACTTACCCACAAACTCAACTATATCTTTTTTCATGCCAGGCTACCAATAAAGTCATTTAAAATCTTTGTACAACTTGGTCACACCCGGATGAATGGAATACCATGAACCATGGGATTCTACGAATATTTTCTTGATTAAGTCATCCACACGGGGAACACAAATTCTCCCCTTAAAACTAAGTGCAACTCCCGCATCAAGACGCCTTACCAGACACTGTCTTCGTTCTAAGATCTTTCAATTTTTCATCCTCAAAGTGTTTGTCTTTGATCTCCTCAATAAATGTGGCCCTAACCTCAATTCTAGTTGAAACTCCACCTCTTTATGAGATTCTCAACTACATGAACTTAAACTTCGGGGTTTGAATTTCCTTTGTCAAAGGTCTCTTGCATAAACCCTATCAAGCTATACTACCCATACTCATCGCCTTTCGGTTAATATGTCTGCCAACACGATAGGCTTTCCCGAATGATAGTAGATGTCACATCACAATCCTTAAGTAACTTCATCCATGTTTGATGTCTCAAATTTAGATCCTCTTGAGTGAATACGTGTTGTAGTCTACGGTGGTCAGTAAATACTTCACACTTGACACCAGAAAGATAATGTCGACCGCTGCCAACTCCAAATCGTGTGTTGGGTAATTTCAGTCATGTACCTTCAATTTTTGCGATGCATAAGTTATGACATTCTTATCTTTCATCAAAACCGCACTCAAACATGAATGTGAAGCCTCACAATAAAAAAATATCTTTACCTTCCACCGATAGTGCAAAAATAGGTGTTGTGGTCAAAAGAGTCTTGAGATTTTGAAAGCTCTCTTCACATTTGTCAGTCAACTTGAATGGTACCTCCTTTTTGGTCAACATTGTCAAATGTGTGGAGATAGAAGAAAAATTCTTCAAAAACCTACGATTGTCAATGTTGAGCCCTATAAAACTCCTAATTTTAGTTACCAACCCAATTCTTGACTTCTTCAATCTTTAGGAGATCTACCATTACCCCTTTCCTTGAAACTACATGCCCAAAAAAGGCAACCAAAGTCAACCAAAACTTACACTTAGAAAATGTCGCTTACAACTTTTGTTTTGCAAGAACACCTAGAACAATACGAAGAAGGTCAGCATACTCTTTCTTACTCTTTGAATAAACCAAAATGTCATCGATAAAAACAATCACAAATGAATCTAGAAATGGTTTGAACACACCATTCATCAAACGAATTAATGTTGTAGGCACATTAATCAACCCAAACGACGTCACTAGAAACTCATAGTGCCTATAGCGGGTCCTAAATGCCAATTTTGGTACATCCCCAGGCCTTATCTTCAACTAATGGTAACCAGACCTTAGATCAATCTTAGAGAAAACTGACGCACCCTGCAACTGGTCAAAAAGGTCATCTATCTGAGGAAGTGGATACTTATTCCGAATGGTGACCCTATTGAACTGGTGATAGTCTATGCACATCCTCATACGACCATCATTTTTTTAACAAACAAGATAGGAGCACCCCACAGGGAAGCACTAGGATGGATGAAACCTTTATCGAGGAGTTCATGAATTTGAGATTTAAGCTCTCTCAACTCCGTCTGATCTATGTGATAAGGAGGAATAGATATGAGACAAGTACTAGTTTCCAAGTCAATGCAGAAATCTATATCTCTATCCAGAGGCATACTAGGCAAATCGGTAGGTTGTACTTCTCTAAATTCTTGCACCACATGGATAGACTCAATAGAGGGAGACTCGACCTTAACATCTTGAATATGAGCCAAATATGTCAAAAAAACTTGCCGCACAACTTTCCTAGCCCGAATGGAAGATATGACCTTAGTTGTATTAGGCTTTTACACCCCTTCCCACTCTAACTTTTGCGTACTAGGGATTTCTAGAGTAACAGACTTAGTTTTATAATTAAGCACATCAATAGGGGGACAAGTAATGCCTAAGATTATATCAAAGTCAGTCTTATCCAAAATAACCAAATCAGACCAAGTTTGGAAACCCATTGACATGCAAGCATCATAAACATGGGAGACTATGACAGACTCTCCAACTAGGGTAGAAACATGGATGGGGAATATACACATCACAAACCGCATCAAATCCCAAGGCACACTGAACTGACACATATGAAAAAGTAGAACCTAGATAATTAACACATTATCCATCTAGTTACAAATAACAATATTGCATGTGATCACCACATCATATGTCTCCACCTTGGTCTTGCCCGGAAAGGTATAAAACTTAGCCCTGCCATCTTGATGGACCACATCTTTTCCGGCTCCCCTGCACCTCTGCCAGCATTACCATTTCCCCGGCCTCCACGTCCTCGTTGATTTCCTCCTCTTCCACTTTTGAACGTCCTCTACCATTATTATTGTTGCCCACGGGTACCACTGATCTAGTTTGATGTTGTGTGGGGTCCAACATGCACATCTAGGGTAATCTCTCCTCATATGTATAGGTTCCCCACAATTATAGCAAGTACAATCAAAAGACAGTTTGCCACTAGCCGAAGACGTGACTCCCTAACTCTCCTGGATAAAACTCCGTTGTGGAGTTCCCGAGTAATTACCTGTAGAAGCGGGCATGGCGGACTAAATTGGCTGGGCTGCAAATGTCGGCCTACCTGAACCTCTGGAGTAGGAAATCTTGAAGTTACACGTGTTCTTGGCTTTCTTAGACAAACTTTGCAATCACGTCTAACTCCTTCCACTTTCTTCATGACGTCGGTCACATCATTAAAGCTTTTTCCCACAGAAGTCATATGGATACCTGTAATTAAGAGTTCAATCTTTTGACAAATAGATGAATCCTCTCCTCCTCGGTAGTCACCAATTCTGTTAAATATCTAGGCAAGGTATGGAATTTAGCCTCATAAGCACAAAATCTGAGGCACATACTTTTCTAGAAATAGAGCATGAAATTGTGTCCAAGTGAGTGGGGGACAATTG
Source organism: Solanum sitiens (assembly GCA_016801875.1). Taxonomy (NCBI): domain Eukaryota; kingdom Viridiplantae; phylum Streptophyta; class Magnoliopsida; order Solanales; family Solanaceae; genus Solanum; species Solanum sitiens. The sequence continues at coordinate 1,250,681 of JABWTJ010000282.1, read as the reverse complement.
ACAATCTACATTCCACAGTCTCTCCACACTACTTAGCCTTACACTAAAGATGGAAGGTTACGAACACTAGCCCATGTTGGTGTACAATACCTAACTTGTGCAGTCTCTCATAACAATCCAAAATAAACTAATAAGCGTCCTCACTCTCAAAACCAAGCAACACCGGATGCTTTAGTTTCAAAATCATAGTCACCATCTCATGTTCATTACCAATCATTACTGGACCATATAGGGAACGGAAGAAGGCATCAGTGCCTACAAATCCACCCATCTTTGGAACAGTAACAACAATAGGGGGTTAGCATGAGTTTAAGTTGCTTGCTCTGCGGGAATAACACCAGAACCGACCAATTCCTTCAAAACAAACTCATAATATGTTGAGCTAATACTGGTATAAGGGAGGAATACATGTATTTCCTGCATGTGTAGACCTCTCTGGTCCAACCTCTTTTTTATTCTTGATTTTAAAATTCCCTTCTACTTCTTCATGATGCGCGGAAGGAACCTCATCTCTGGGAGCATTTTCAACCAGTGCTCCACCCCTAATGGGTGATACCGTTCCTTGGCCTCTTCACCTTGCTCTTCATCTACCCATGCCTCGACCGCAGCCTCTTGCAGTGGATTCCTCAGTTGTCTCATTGATGGGAGCTACGTGCCTAATGCCATTGAAACAAGTGTTAACTATATAAGAACACGAAAAGAGTAGAAACAAAGAGATTTCCTAAAGTCATGTAGCCTCTCGAAGAAAATTACAGACTTCTTCATACCGTTCTAAAAGACTCTATTAGACTCATTTTGTTACAACGAGATCAACAAACCTAGGGCTCTAATAGAAACTTTGTCATGACCCAAACCGTCGTTATTGTCACCCAGACTAACCCTCCGATAGGATAACCATTACTACAAGTCAACTAAGCAAACTAACCCAAAATACTAAGGATTTAAATATATAGAAGCAGGTTGAAATAACTAAATAATTAATATGATGTTCTCATAAACTCTGAAAGTTAAACTAACATCTAATAACTAATGCGTATATAACCCCTAGAACCTGAAAGTCATTGTACCAAAACATCTAAAGTTCAACAAGTCTAAGAAACAAGAGGTACAACCCCAACCAGCATAAGAAATAACTAAATTGTCTATGTCCGAAAAGAATGGACTAAACATGAAGAACTCCATGGCTGCCTAAAAGAACTGGCTCACCCTTGAAATTTGGTTTTGACCACCCATCTCCTAGTTGAGGTCTATCAATGGCCACCTGAAGATGCCCTGTACTCAACAAAGAACGAGCAAGTGCATTATGAGTACACAACCACAGTGTAACGGTGGGATCACGCGGCCATTTCAGTAAGTGAAACATATATAAACAGTCACAACATAGTAAACATGACATGTTTATAATATATAAACACCTATATCGGTTATAATTTAAGGATCAATGTACAACTCCGCATTCTCATTACCAGTAAATATAACAATTCAACTTTTCTCTCATAGATCACATACCCTAACTATTAGTGTGTCAGAACATGGCACCCAATCCCATTTAGTGTGTTGGAACGTGACACGCAATCCAACGTGTGTGTAGATATGTTACACCCGATCTAATAAATGTGTCAGAACGTGACACCCTATCAAATATATGTGTCTTAGCATGACATCCAATCTCATCAACATACCACAATCACAATCACAATGCCCATTCTCATAATCATACAATCATGTATTGATTCATGGCATACAATTCTTCACTCATACTCATTTACATTAAGTTTGATCAAAAGTGCTTCATTGACATACATACATGCATTACAACGAAGCAAATATCAACATATATCACACAAACATCAAATCAAACCATCACCTACCTCTAAACCAAGCTTGAATCTCCATAAGGCACTTGATTCTTGGATATCTTTCAAGATTCTTTCCACTTGTTCGTGGTCTAAAAACAAAAATTTAATACAAGGATCAAAAACGAGGCTTAATTACCTGGATTACACTCAACATTCTCAACCCTAGGCCAAATTGAAGATCCCAATAACCAATTTAGGGCTTTTTTCACCAATATAAACTTCAAGTCAAAAAATTCCCCAATAATAATTACCCAAGTATCTAAGTTCTACGGATCAAAAATATGTATTAGGAGAGTAAAAAAATTTCCTTTAGCGCTAGAAAAGGTGTAAAATCGTCAAGAACTTTCCCTGGGTCATTTCATAGCTCTTATGAATGAAAGTTGTAGAATAATGACATTTTGGGATTTAATCCCGACATAAGTTGCATCTGGGCTGCTACGGCGACCCCGTCCCTCCAAAATAGCCCCTCTCTGGAGAGAGAAATCTCACCCTGGAAGCTCGCGCGGAGACTGAACGTTGGAATTAGAGTTTCAAACCCCCATACAATAAGACACCTTCAACCCATGACATTCAAAGACTACCGGTTCATGCTAAGATCAGTTTTGGGATTTCTACTCACCCAAATTTGATTTCTTAAAGTCGTACGGGTTTCTTAACATCTTAGCTATCTAATCATGCAATCAAAATCATAATTAGATCTCTCATTAATTACCATATGTCCATTGACCTCACATGACTGAGATTTCGTCCAATTGTGGACTAGACTAGGAATTTCCAAGTTACTACTCAAATGTTTTAAGGCCCCAATTCTTTCCCCATTGGCTCTTCCTTAATGATGGAATCAGGTTCTTACAATTCGTCAACATAAATCTTCAAATCATAATATAGCCTTTCTTATCACCTATTACAATATTAATTTTATGATGCCTCAATGATTATGTGACATGTTATGTCACCTATTAAGCTTTTGATTTTTTTCAAAAAAGTACAAATCATCAATGAAATAAAGAAAATTGAATCAAACGAGCAGAAATTTGAGGAAAGTTTAGCAAAACAATGTGAAACTGGTAGACTTCCATAATATATTGAAACCTGCTAATCACCCTCATGCTCCCATACAACAATGTTGAGATGTTTTCATAAGTAATTAAATATGTTTTGCATACGCCTCTAGACAGTTGCGGAAGCATGAGCAGAGTTATCCTACACACGATCTTGAGTTGGCGCAGTTGTCTTTGCTCTACAAATTTGTCGGCATTATCTAGACGGGGTTCATATAGGTATTTTCACCAATCACCAGAATCTTCAATACTTACTAAATCAGAGGGAGTTGAACCTATGACAAAGGAGATGGGTACAATTATTAAAGGACTACGATGTTGACATTTCATATCATCCCGGTAAAGCTAATATTGTTGTTGATGCGCTCAGCCAGAAGTCCATGGTAGACTAAGTCATGTTGAAGCTGATAAGGCTGGAATTCCAAAAGACTTATGCCAACTAATTAATTTGCAAGTACGCTTCTGTCACGCCCCGAGCCTACACTCTGGGCGGGATCGGCACTCGAAGACCATTGTTGGCCCTCAAGCGAACCCTTGGTCTAGCTTACTTAACTCAGCGGAAGACTAAACTCAACTTAAACAAGAATAAGACATATTTAATGGAAAGTACTTCATATCATAAATTTGGCCAAATTAGCATTTAAGTCTCAATAACTAAAAACAACTTCAAACTGATATACTATTGTATACGAAGCCTCTAAACTGACTGAAGAGGGATGTTGGGACAGACCCCACAACATCCTAAAAGTTAAACTAATAAAGCAATGAAAAAGGATGTTCTCCGAAATGCAAGGAGGCTCACCACTAACTCTGGAACTTGGTCTGGATCAACGAAGCATTGTGTGCTAATCCTGGGTACCTGCGTCTGCATCATAAAACTATGCAGTCCAACTGGCATCAGTACATTGAATGTACGAGTATGCCAGTTGGAGAGCTAAATGATGACTTAAGCTTGAGGCGATTCGATAAACTTACCTTCTCTATGCTAACTCAAGAATGTACTTAACTCAAAGGATATACATATAAAGCAGTTTAATCATATGCAAGGTATATATAAAGCTTATAAAACAGGGGGAAAAAACAACTCAGTTCGTTAAAGAAAAACAAACTCAAGTTTACTTATATAAGAAAGTAATATAGTTTCTGTGGGGGGTTCTCTAACCGACAACCATCACTATGAGCCTAAGTGATGGTACAACGTCTTACCTCGCATTTCAAGAGTACCATCCTACACTTTGCCATCGGTATAGGACCTTATTCAACTTAGTGGATCCACTAGCTCTCCTTACGTGATCATCTAAAAAGTATGACCCGTCAATTCCCATGGTGGCTACATGTGTTACATGGAGACTTGAGTTAATCTGAACTCTCATCCCCACATCGGTGCTCAATAGTACTCTCAAAATGTACTTTAGGTCATTATTTAATCGAAACTTTCTTTTTCTTGGGTTGAGATTTTTTTATTAAACCCTTTAGCTTTAAGAAGATCCTCTTGGAATCAATGTTTCCTTTTTCTTCAAAACTATTTTGGAACTTCTATTTCCCTTTTATTCAAATGTGAAACATTTGTAAACCTTTAGGGAATACTAAGTTTCCTTATAGCTTTTGAGAAATGAACAACTCTTGCTCTTTACTTAATTTGAAACTTGACTTTTAGTAAATACTTAGTTCCCTTATAGCTTTTGAGAATGAACTCAAACCTTTACAATTGGATCAACTTGTAACTTGAGTCCTAAAACAAAGTTAAATGATTGTTTAAGACTCTTTGAAAACTTTAAGAACTTACTTTGACTTTCTTATTAACTTTTAGACTTTAACTCTTAACTTCTTTAACTTTGATCTTAGTTTCCCTTGAATTAGATTATGGATTCAAGGATCATGATCTCATGTTTATGGATGATTTCAGGATGTTGATATGTACTCTAGAGTGTTGGAATCAACTAGGAATGAAGGGTACATCACTTAGGAACCAGTACAGAAAGATAGGGAAAGAACGTGGTCTCCAAGGGGGTCAGGGCGCTCTGAGAGGCGCGGAGCGCCAGAGCCTGATGGACAGAGGCTGTCCTCAGGCGTTCTGTCAGGCGCGACACGCCATATCTTGACGGACAGACTCTATCATGAGGTGCTTCAGAGGTGCGGCGCCCCAATGCCTATCAGATGGGTTTTTCCAACTTTCTTCTTCGTTATTCATCTCTAAACATTCCCAAACTCCCATGGATCCCACCCTAAGCACTTAGAATACCTAAAAAACTCATTACCCAATAGTTTAGACCCGAAAACAGTCTGGAAACAAGCATCAAAACTACTAGAGATCAACTACAAATCAACCAACAAGAACTTCAACTTTTTATCAAGAACTTCAAGATTTACTTTCAAATAACTCAAAATTGCTGTAATAAATCAATTTGGAGGGTGGGTGAAAGAACCCAACACCGAATGATCTCACATACCTAATAGGGATCACCCTCGATGAAATCCACACAATAAAATCTTGGCGTTCTTGCGTCTTCTTCTCCCTTCTCCTCTTTTCTCCTTTCTTTCAAAGCCCTGGCTTATTTATCAAGTGTGTAAACAGAATGGGATCAGTTTAGACTCCAACATATTACCCCATAACGAAATTAATGTTGACTTAGGAAAATACCAAAACACGCTTAACAAATCCAGATTTGGAACTTTCCCTGCTCAACAGCCCAACTTCCGAAAGTCATATCTCCTTCATACGACCTCGGAAATTCGCAAACTTGACGTTGTTGGGAAGATCTTCCGACGAGAATTCATCCATACAAAGAACTCACCCAAACTCTTCAGCTGGAAGTTATGGCCGTTTGAAAATGACCAAATCTCACTTTTGAAATCTAGAAATTTTCTAGATTTCCTTACTTATTTCCAAATTTGATTCTTCTTGTTTTTTTCTTAGCTTAACCTTAGTTCATTCTAGAATACGAGATGTTATAGCTCGGTAAATGCAGGGGGAAAAGGTGTTGTTATTAAGAATATGGCAGAATCTTCCTTTGTGACTGAAGTGAAAAGGCGTCAACATGAAGATCATGCGCTTAGGAAATTGAGGGAAAATATTCCTCCGCAGCAAAAACCCTTATTTGAGCTAACTGGAGATGGAGTCCTTAGATACTAGGGTCGCATATGTGTACCGGCAGTTGGAGAGATCCGTACAAATATTCTTTTAGAGGCCCATTGTTCTAGATATGCATATCACCCTGGAGAGACAAAGATGTATCAGGACCTTCGACAGATCTATTGGTGGAATTGCATGAAAAAAGATATTCCAGAGATGGTAGCTGAATGTCCCAACTGCCAACAAGTTAAATCATAGCATCAAAGGCCTGGAGGCCTAATCCAGTATATTGAGCTTATGTTATGGAAATGGGATATGATAAATATGGACTTTATCATTGGTTTGCCTTGCACTCCACGAAGGTTTGATTCTATTTGGGAAAAAATACCGATAGGCTAACAAAATCTGCTCATTTCTTGCAAGTTAGGACGACATATTTAGTTGAAAATCATGCAAAGCTTTACATTAGGAGGTTGTTCGCCTTCACGGAGTTCCATTATCCATTATCTCAAATCGAGGAGCTCAATTTACAGCACATTTTTGGAGATTATTTCAGAAGGGTCTAGGCACTCACGTAAATCTCAGCACCGTTTTTCATCCACAAACTAATGGACATGCAGAACGTACTATTCAGAAGGTTAAAGATATTTTATGTGCTTGTGTGCTGGATTTTAAAGGAAGTTGGGATCAACATCTACCTCTTATTAAGTTCTCTTATAATGACAACTTTTAAACTAGTATTCAGACGGCCCCTTACGAAGCACTATACGGGCGGAAGTGTAGGTCCCCAATCGGTTGGTTTGAGCTCGGGGAGCAAATTTGCTAGGTCCCAATATAGTCTAACAAGCGATTGAAAAGGTTCAGCTTATTAGAGATCAACTTCATACAGCACAGTGTCGACAGAAGTCTTATGTAGATGTTCGTCGATGAAACTTAAAGTTTGATGTAGAAGATTGGGTTTTCCTAAGAGTATCGTCTATGAATAGAATCATGTGATTCGGGAATAAAGGGAAGCTCAACCCTAGGTATGTTGGGCTATATAAGATTATTCAGAAGATCAGTATGGTGGCATACGAGCTTGATTTGCCTTCAGAATTAGAAGCAGCTCCTCTTGTATTTCATGTTTCTATGTTGCGAAAGTGTATTGGATATCCTTCACGTATTATGCCCATTGAAAATATTGTATCACAGAAGATTTATCTTATACAGAGGTACCAATAGAAATTTTATATCGACAAGTAAGGAAGCTTCGAACTAAAGATGTAGCTTCTATGAAAGTGTTATGGAGAAATAACAACGTCGAGGAAATGACTTGGGAAGCGGAAGAGGAAATGAGGAAGGAGTACCCCCATATGTTTAGGACTTAAGGTGAGTCACATTACAATGATTGGTGATTATTTCTTCGCAATGACTTAGTTAGATTTTAAGTATATTGAAGGTGCAATTTATTTGCCTTCTTCTGATATAGCTATGAAAAGCTTAGTAGTTAATCAGAATTTGACTTCAGGTTTGAGACTATAACAAATATAGACTCGTAAGTAAAGTCCTATGAGAGAACAATAAAAACACAACCAAGGGATTGTCTAGATCCATTCGCGGGCGAATGTTCATAAGGGGTAGAGAATGTAAGATCCCATACCTTTTCTCTATTCTTCCATAATATATGTGGCGTAGTGTGGCATGGTTATATGAGGTATGGCTTTGTATCATATATTGGAGATTAATATTGCAAATAGGTGGCAATGTCAAGGAAATAAACTAAAGTTTTAGGTCAAAGGGACCCCTCAAAAAAAGTCCTTGATTAAAGAAATGGCTCGCGTAGTACTTTGCACGTTCGAAATGTTTAAATCGTCCCATACATTTTGGATAAGCCTATAAGTTTACATCATGGAAAGAATAGTTTGTTATGAGGTATTATAATAGCACAGGGTTCGTATGTTAAGTTTTGAAGTCAATAAAATTAGCGAATCTAAGGTAGGCAAAAGTTATCGAAGTTTCTCTAGTAATATTTTCTTAACTTTGGTCAAATGTCATGGATGTTTTGTCCCAATCTATAAAGACTTGGAAGCCCTACCACCCATTAAATCTAAGGCCTATGAATCTAGTTTGGAACTCACAAAACCCCGTGTCAAACTGACATCGGAGTAAAGAGTTATGAGGTTTTACTATAGACTACCGAGGCAGAATCCGGGTCGGGTCAAAAATATGGTATGTCGGCTTAACTCAACGCTTAAATCCATGAAAAAATTTCATTTTTCTTCCAAACCAGAAAGAAAGATTAAGAGAGGGTTCCAATGGAGTTCTTATATGATGATGGTTAGTTTGAAGATTTCTACCATTAAAAGTTATCCCACGCCTAGAAACGTGATCTCTACACGTGGCAATTGTTTTCCCCTTCTATTAATCCCGTTTGGAGCTAGTTTTAGAAGATATAAGTTTGTAGTTATTGGTTTTTCTTCAAGTTTTACACCGGGTTAACTAAGGTAATCATCCCGGGACTGTTATATAATTATTTTTATGAAGTTCTACGGACATTTCGTCAAGTTAAGGCCATTTTGAAAATCTGCCAATTTAAGATCAATGAAAGGCATTGGGATCTCAGCTGGATAATTTTCGTGATTCTGTTATTTTAATATTCCACTCATTTGGATAAATAGAGTATTCAACATTTACACGTCTTTTTATCAGTATCCTTGATTATATGTTTACATGTTTTGAGTTCTTATTCTTTTTCCTGAGTGATGTGACTTAAAATATCACGGGAGACCATTATCACTTGTAACTAGCCCTCTTTCCCCACTAAAGTTATTGTGAAAAATCTTTAAAGTAACTCACGATCTTTAAAGCTCTCTAATATAACTTAAATGTTTAAATTATTAAAACACTTGATTTTTGGAGTACCTCTTTTATGAACTATCTAGGAATCGGATTAGAAACTAAGTAAATCACCTTAAACTTGTTATGAATATCTACAAGGCTAGCTTAACTTTCTAAAATTCGAGTTAATTTTCAAGATTTATTTGGAAAAATATACAAGGTTCCACGAGATTGTTATATAATATACGAGAGTTACTATGAGGTTATGAGAACAAGACTACAAACGGGCCAAGATTGGCAACATGACAACAGTAACTTATATGTGTTATAAATCCATGACATGACATTCTATGAATTCTACTCCCGAGCTATAATCGGGAGGTATATGGCCTATTTCCCATATTTATACATATGAAACATATATGCCACAAGTTGGCGAATATGATGTTGGTTCACTACCGGAAGGCACCACCACTGCTAGCATTTGGTTGGGTATGTCATGCATTTGCATTTATATATATACATAGATAGATAGATAGATATATATATATATATATATATATATATATATATATATATATATATATATATATATATATATATATATATGTATGTATTCACGACATACGATTATACGAGCATATTATGAATATTTAAGTACTGGGGAGCCAAATGTCAGTCATGGAGATTATTTGAGTTTCAGCTTCAGGTGGTATCTCTATTACCCTTTTCATACAGTAAATATTTATGATTCTATTTTCCTCTTTACATACCAGTACATTTTTATTCGTACTGACGTCTCTTTGTCTGGGGATGCTGCTTTTTGTTTTGTTCGAGAAGGTACAGGTAGGGACTCTAATCGACCCACCCGCTAGGATTTAGGTTCAGTTGTGTGTAAGTAAGCATGTCTTCAGTTGTGGCTTCATTGTCTAGATAGTATATCTTTAGTTTTTGGCTTGTCTACCATTGTTTGTATGTTTGTTCTCATTCAGGTCTTGACCTTCAGGGTCCAGGCTTCACTTTTTAGCGGTTGTGTTGCCCAATCTTTTTGTCTCGCGATTTCGTTTAGCTAGTATGTTTTAGTAGGTAACTCGGTCTTATAGGGTATTGAGTGCCAGTTACTCCCCATTTTTGGGGTGTGACATCAACTAATGCAAACTACATAAGTTGAGGGTGTCTATGAAAAAGGAAACCAAATGGAAAAGACGGGTATGAAAAGAGTCTATTGTTGAAAAGAGAAGAAGTATGAAAGAGGATGTGACTTTGTGAAAAAGTAGCAAAAGAAAATTGTAAATAGAAATAAAAAAAAGTGAAAAATAAGAGTCAAAAAGTCGAAAGTCACAACCATGTTGCAAAGAAATAAGGGAAAGAGCTTAAAATGGAAGGATGCCAAAATAGGTCAAGGAAAAGGTAAAAGGCCAATTTAATGTCAAGGAGGGCATAAAGTCACTATAAAGTACCCAAATGTACCACACCTGACCCTGTGCCTATTTTACAAGCTAAGAATGTTTTATAGTGATCCTAGCAACTTGTTTGGAGAGTCTAAGTAGTGAACATAAGGGCAAGCCTATGGTATTGAGAACTAACTTTACTTAAAATTACTTATATATGTGAGTGTTGAATGAATCTTTGTACTTGAATCATATTCATTGTGTGAAAAAAGGGACTTCGTTTGAACTAAGGGTACTAGTGGCATTGTCGAAAAGTTGGTACCTTGGTGATAGAAAAACAGTGTATGGTGTGTGTTGATAGGTCTATCTTTGTCATATTTTGATCCACATTAGTTGGCTTGTCGAGTTTCAGAGAAAAGATTTTCACTCGAAAAGAGAGTTGGGATAGAGAGCCATGTGATTGCTTTTACTTGAAAGCTTGCTTATATACAAGTGTCGTTTAGAGTCTTAGTGCATTGCTTGAGGATAAAAAACAAATTTAAGTTGAGGGTGTTGATATACCATGAGCTTACGGGATGTTTAATCGATTTCACTTAAGAGTTGTGTGTGTCTAGGGCAATTTTGTATGATTCTTCATGTATTTTGATCACGTTTGCAGGAAATAAGTTCGAACATGGAAGTTAAGTGTCATAGTTGAGAAGAGTACAGAAAAGAGCATCTACAGGTTGTAGGTCTAATAATGCCCCGTAGATGGTGGACGTAGATGGGCAGGCATAGCATGAAGAATTAATCAGGGAAGTCTTGACCAAGTGTGGAACCACGATTACAACCTACGGACTGTAGGTCGACCTACGAGTCGTCCTGCTGTTCCGTCCAATTATTCAGAGAAGGGGTTCTAGTACCTGATTTTGAAGATTCTAAGTATGGAGCTACGAAGGAGGATCCAGGGACTGTGGATTGATCTACGGTCCATACTATTGGTCCGTCGATTGAAGCTGTGAAGTGGAGATTTTGAAGTTGAAAATATCACATCCCGAGCCTACACCCTGGGCGTGGCCAGCACTCAACGACCATTATTGGGTTCGAGCGGACCTTTGTCCTGGCTTACTTAACTCAGCGAAAAATAATAAACATTAAACTGAACTGAACTGGAAGCATATAATAACTGAGAATGTTTTTAAAACAATAACATTCAAACTTGGCCAAATATGGAAACCCAAGTCTTAACAATAAGAGATAATACTAAAAAAAAACTCAAAGGACTAACATCTGATTGTCTCTCTATGAAGCCTCTAAAACTGGGATGGATGTTGGGACAAACCTTACAATATCCTAATGAACTATACTAGAAAATAAAGTAAAAGATGTCCTCCGAAATGCAAGGAGGCTCACCAACTAACTCTAGAGTGCTCAATTGGATCAACGGTGCACTGGATGTCGATCCTCATTACATGTCTCTGCATCATAATATGATGCAAGCCAACTAGCATCAATACATTGAATGTACGAGTATGCGAGTTGGAATGCTAAACTCTACAACATAGGCTTGAAAATAGAATCTGAAGAACTTACCTTGCTCGACTCAACTCTACAGGTCTGAACTCATTTTAACATAAATCAATTTAAAAGCAATGCAATATAAAGAAAAGTTGTTTTAAAAAATGTTGTCAACTCTGTATGTATGCAAAGATACAGTATAACTCTAAGATGTATGTAAAAATACAAATAACTGTGTATATAAATATACATTTAACTTCTGTGGGAGTTTCTCTAATCGACAATCATCACTCAAGAGTATAGTGATGATACAGCATCTTGTCTCATGTTGTCAGGGTCGTCTTATACATTGCCATTGGTATAGAACCTGAACTACTACGTGGATCCACTAGTCAATGCTAAAAAGCACTAAAGGAATCATGTAAAAAGTATGATCATTTTCTACCCATGGTGGCTACATGGTTTATGGGGGCAGAGAGTTATCTGAACTCTCCCCTATATCGGTGTTCAATAACACTCCCAAAAATATTATTATATCAGCTCTTATATTTTTAAAACATACTTACTTTTGTGGTTTGAGATTAGTACTCAAAACATAACTCAAAGACTACCTTGGAATTCTCAGTTTCCCCTCCTTGCTTCATTTAGAAAACTATTATTCTTTTCTGAAAACTAGCCCGTAGGCTCTTTGGAAATCTCAGTTTCCGTTTTTATTAAATGTGAAAATATTTTATAATTCTTTGGTAATACTTAGTCTCCATGTACTGCTTTAAAGAAAAGATTTCATTTTACTCTGAACTTAACTTAAACTTAAGTCTTAAAATGAAGTTAATCGTTTGAAAAAAAACTTATGAAACTTGAAATGAACTTCTTCTCCTTATCTTTACTCTTTACTCAATTTTATCTTTAAGTCTCAAAACAAAGTTAAAAGCATTTGTAAAAGACTTCTAGAAAAGACTCTAAGAACTTTCTAGACTTGGATCCTAACTTTCCTTGAATTTAAAGTTATGGATTCAAAGTCGAAATTCATGTTTCTCGATGATTTCTATATGTTTAGAAGTCATTTAGAGTAGTTCAAATCATTAGAAAGTGTTAAAACACTTTAAAATGCTTAAAAGGACTGAATTAAAATGCCATTCACGCACGTTCGGGGCGCGCCGTGCTAGCCCCATTTGACTGGGGCTCCATTTTGGCGCGCTGCGCCTTCTTTCCCCCAGTTGACGCCTAACGAACTTTCATCTCATTTTATAACCATAAATCGTTTGAATTCGATTTCTTTTCTCAAATTCACTTTAGATCTATGTACTCAAGTTGTATACACAAGGATCTAACCCAAAGAACTCAAGAAATAACACATTCTACCTCAAGAGATTCATAAACTTCAACTCATGTTCAAGAACGAAAGCAAATTCAAGAACATTCAAAATCCAATCTTTTTAGGATAAAATCATGCTGAATCAAACATGCTTGGCACGTGGATGAAAAAAACCAACATTGAGATATACTCACATACCTGATCGAAGAAAATCCTTGGCGAAACCACAATCAATCTAGAACGATCTTGGTGAATCTTGCCCTTTTCTTCTTCCCCATTCTCCTTAGCCCTACCTTGAAAATTCCCAACTTCTAAAACTAAATAAGTTCTGATTTGACCCATATTAAACTCCTAAAAACTGATTAAAATAATAGGGTAATGAAAAGACTAAAATACCCTTTAAATCACGGATTTGGACATTTTCCTTAATCCGACAGCCCAACTTCCAAAGGTAATAACTCTCTCATACAAAATTGAAATCGTGCAAACTTGGCCGCATTGGAAAGATCATTCCAAGGACTTTCAAATTATATCAAGAACTACACCTAACTCATCCCGATCTAGGAGTTATGGTCATTTTAAGTTGACCAAAACTCACTTTTTTAACTTGCTTTAAATTTTCAAATTTTCTTATACTTTCCAATAATAAGTATATCCAGATTTTAAACTTCTTTCTAGTTCTTTCTAGTTGCGAGATGTTCCAGAAAAAAATGCCTAAGTCCTGAGTCACGGAAAGGACCTACGGACCGTAGGTTAGTCCATGGTCCGTAGGATAGTGTCGTGGATCAAAACCGCGTCTAAAACTTTATTTCCTTATTTCATCTCATTTTTAGTTGGAACTTGTTTTTCTATGTATAGGGCATGTAAACCCCATTTGGGGGGTTAGACTTTATTACTTTTGTTCTAGTTTGTGGCTTTTGAGATTAAGTCGCAACTTGAGCAATTATTCATTTCCTAAGTTCGTTTTTGAAGATTTTGACTTCGCAATTCAAGTTGAGATTCTGGTTTTATTCTTCTCATTACCTAAGTTCATGATTTCTTCATCTAAAAATATGAATTGTATTTTTGCTACTATGTGTAACTAAATCCACAACTAGGGTTGTGGGAACCATGAGTGATTAACAAAGTATGAATAGTAACTAAGTAATTCTTGAATAGTATTGTTGCATGTATTGATAGTTCTTTTGTTTAGAAGTATTTTTAATGGTGGGCAATGTTAGAACTCGCCTCGTTACTACTTGCCGGACCAAGGAGGTAACTAACGAAAAAAGAATTAACAACATTGATTAAGTGTGATGTTATTTAATAGTCTGATGTCGATTGGTGCGAGGGTGAAAACTAAGTCATACATCGATGTTATGTCAAACATGAGGTAGTAAATTAAACACACGTAGTAGGACCAAAGAGCGGGGTGAAATTCTCAAGTTGTCGACCAAGGAATTAGAGATACCTAACTTATCACTATTACTAGGATTACCGCATTATGAGCTTATGGAGAACACGTATACCCTAGTTTCTCTATCATCTTGATAAAAAAATAAAGTTTAAATCTTGCTCACTAATTGTTCACATAATCCCCCCCCCCCCTTTAATTACTTGTTTCGAAAGTATGTTGACTAAATGAATATAATTATAAGTTAAGTTTAAGTCTAAACTATATTCCTCGTGAAATTAACTCCAACCTCCAACATATATCAATTATGTGTTATAAGTACAATAGAACAACGCATATGTTCCAAAATATATCAACTATGTGTTAGATTTACAACATAATATTGCATATGCTCCAACATATGTCAATTATGTGTTACAAGTACAACAGAATAACGCTTATGTTCCAACATATTTATAATTACATGTAAGGTGTGTGAACAACTTTTCACATTCATTACATTTAGAACTTGAAACTTTGGCTCATTTTCTTTATTCTTTAACCCTCTTATATAACAAGAAGTACACACAAGACTTTTGCAACTTTTCAAAAGAAATCAAAAATGACTAGGAGTAAAAATTACATTGAATCCCTTCTAAGGTGTCTACTAATTGATATCATTGAAAGAATTGCTTCTTGCTCCCTCAAAAATTTAATGAATGTTAAATTAAGGTATATATGTATATTAATTAATTTTCGCCTCTCTTTAATTTGATTTCCTAACTATTTGATTTGATTTCTCAGTTCCAAGGTCCTTAATCAAGTCGGTAATGAACCTTCTGTATATCAAAAGTTGGTCGACTTTTCTTATTGTAGATGGCCGGTGAATTGTTGGTCAGAAGTTCAAAAATTCATTTCTTTCCTGGAAATGTGCAGAGCATCGTGGAATTTAGAAATCTTATACAGAAAATGTGTGTAATTTTTAATGTTTTTCGTATGTATTCACGTTTTTATCAATGTATTCTGCCTTTTAAATGTGTTATTTCTTCTGTTGTTTAATTTTTTAAATCATAATTATCCAAATGCATTGGGAATGATTAATCAAGTAGTAGACGGAAGCCACATTGGTGCATCCTATGTGCTCACCATAATTTCAATCTTCAAGGGCGATGAATCCATGAGAGAAGGCTTAATGTTCTTTGCCAACATGAAAAAAATGGAGCCACTACAAATCACGAGATGTAGACACAAGTTACGATATATTTTAGGTGGAATGTTGGTGCCAGAACCTCATATGTTGGGAGAAAGACCTATTTGTTGCACTATTCATAAACATGAGCAAAGCCTTCGCAAGAATGATTGGCCTAGGGAAAGTGACGATGAAGATGATACTCGTTGTGAATTATGTAGTTGTAATTTAGAACAAGATTATGTATTAAATCTTTTATTTATATCACTGTGTGGAATTAATTAAATTATAATTTGTGGCAACATCTATACATTACTTACAAAATAATGGGAAAAAGGTGACCTTGTTGTATTTTGTACTGATTTTTGAATTTTTTTTTCTTTATAAAATGTTCAATCTAAATATATTTGTTTTCTCTTTTTTATTCTTACTAATCTCATTTTGACCATCCATAAAATGTCATATGGCAACATATACGCGTTCTGTTGGATAAAATATTGAATTTTGCAGCAAAATAGCAACAAATATGTAATATGTATGTATATCCTAAAATATATTTTTTGGTATTAATTCAATTAAATTATGACCTAATACAACATGTAACACTAATATATAGTCCAAGCACATATCTAAGTACAAAATTATGATCTAATATAACAACCTTCATCAGTTCAATCAATTATATATACAAATACTATCATACCAGTAGTTCATCATACAATAAAGTATTTTCATATGAGTAGTTATATAACACCCTTATAAATCGTTGTTCCAAGTGTTATAGCATCTTTTTATTGCTTAATTTTGGTCCAAAGTACTAAAATATGATCCAAATTGACATTTTCCATTGCTCAATTATCGATTAACTCATCTAGGGGTGTACATGATCGGGTTGGTTCGGGTTTTTCAAATATCAAACCAAACCATTTGTGTCGGATTTTTGAATTTATAAATCAAACCAAACCAATAAAACTCGGGTTTTTCAACTTCGGGTTTTATCGGGTTTTTTGGATTTTTTTGGATTTTCGGATATTTTCGATAAAGTATTCATAAAAACATATAATTTACTTGTACTTAAAATATTTCTTTAGTCCTACCAAAATGCAACTATCTAGGTTATTTCTCAAGAAAATAATAAAAAATATTATATGATTAATGACACTAAAATATCCAACAAAAAATAATAATAAAATTGCGTAAATATTGCAAATTAATAAGTCATAATGAAATTGATCATAACTTAAAGTACTAAATCATGCTAAAATAAGTTTAGTAAGTATTAGTTACATGACTAAATATTACATGTATTTTAATTGTCTAAATCTATGTAACTAAAAAAAACAAATATTCAATATTATTGTCATTCTTAGTGTTGAATTGATTTTCTTTTTACATTATATTAATTTGATTTTTGTTTAAACTTTATTATAATTACCAACATGTATGGACTATAATCTTTATTAGATCATTAAGAATTCTAACTTCCAAACATGAAATAAATATATTACAAGATAAAAACTATGTAAAAGTATAAGAGATATTTAAAAATTATATCAAAATAAGTATTTTTACGTATAAAATAAAATGTTAAAATTATATATATAATGTCGGGTTAGTTTGGTCTGGGGTTGGTTTTTTTTAGTTGAAACCAAACCAATCCAAATATAGTTGGGGTTTTTTTTCCAACACCAAACCACTAGTTGGATTTTTTTTTGGTTTGACTCGATTTGGGGTTTGATTCGATTTACGGTTCGGTTTTGTACACCCCTAAACTCATCCATCAAATGTCATATGTCGCAACATATGCACGTTCTATTGGATAAACTTGTCACATCCCGAGATCATACCCTAGAAGATATGGCACTCTCGGAGTGCAACCAGCGTACTTGACCTCTCGGAGGTCTCATACAAGCCCTTTCGCATCATTCATCGCATATACATATATGAAAAGTAGTGCGAAATTAAAACTTTTCACAAACATTCTAATAGTCTTTCAAAATATCTTTCATATAAAATCAAAGGAACTAAGTCTCATGTCATCAAACCTTAGACTCAAAAACACTTGGGACACGGCTCATACAATCGAAATACAATACTAGTAAGTCTATTGCAATACTTCAATAAAAGAAACTCTAAAGACATCTATGCCCTCGAGTTACATGAGAACATACTTCAACTTGCTTGAAAGATCCTATAATCCAAGCTTCACTCCCAATAAGCACCTTCACCTATGAATCACTTTAGAGATAGATAAAATATGGAATTAGTACAAACACATGTACTAAGTATGACTTAATGCATAAAAATCATGATAACGGACATTTAATGGAAATATGCTCTTTTTGATTAAAACATCATAGTACAAGCATAAGAACATCATTTAACACCTTAGAAACACATAAGATAACACATAAAAATTTATTCACATTTTAAAGGCATTAGAGTGAACTATGTCACTGTTACAGTGACTTAAACTCACATTACAGTGAACTACCTAAGCCTTACAATGAAACCAATTTAGCATGCATCCTTCTCACTAAAAGTTATCCTAAGACTCACTTAAGTAATACAAAGAGAGACCCATACACCCTCTCTAAGCATGCCTAAATGATCCTCAAGACTACTTATAATGAGACACACACACTTACAAGACACCAAAACACATAACACACATAACATGTATAATATGGCATTCTCCTTACCAAGGATATCAAAAGACTTACTTAAGCAATTCTAGAAGAGAACGCTCATGCACCCTCTTCAAGGTTACCTAAATAATCCTTAAGACTTCCTAAGTTTAGATCATGCCTAACTTATCAACCAACTCTCCTAACTAGAGTCATTCTTAAGACTTCCCCAGATAAGACATGAAGAGATCATCATTTATGCCCCCTTCACACTTTAACTAGGAAATCCTTAAAGTTACTATAGCATAGGTACTCATTCATTTACATGTTTTCTAATCTTAAGTCATTACTTCATTAGTTCATTAAGAGATATTCATCACATAAGGATATTCAAGTAATGGTCTTGGAGAAGACCTAGGGACTCACTAACTAACACCTTCAAAGCCGAAAGGTGCAATGTCTAGGTAGTGTCTCATACCACCACCTAAACTTCATAGACTTCTCGAATACTAGTAGGTATCTCATACGATGAGAATAGGCAATTACCAACATAGACTATGGTATCTAAGCATGAAATCCGGAGTGGTAACCTACTCCGATGGAGGGTGTTCTACTTGCCAATGGTAGAACTTGGACACATCCCATGTAGGCACATGGTTAAGGAATATGAAGGGTTTACTTTGCACTCTAGCCTCATTATTAAATAGAGCTACTTCCCTTACCATACTCACTCGGTGATAGCCTTTGTTCTCATAGAGTAATTCACATGAAGGATCATACGAAGGGGTTCCATATCTAGTTCATAACCCAATCACATTCACCCTACCAAAGAGGTCCCCTAGGGCTGCCTTACAATGGAGAAGAGGATAGATTAATGACTTTCCTAAGAATAATTTCATGTCGTTTCAGCCAACCATTCCTTAGTCCATCACTCACACAACAAGGATATCATTACGGCTTTCGACTTCAAGCTTTTCTTAACCTTCTTTCTCAAAGGTTCCACATAAGTTGACCTCCTCACTATGTTCAAGGCCACATATCATTCATTCATACAAGAAATAGAGGATTTAGCATCCTAAGTCAAGACATGTCATATTCACATATCATTCATGCATCAAGAAGAGGGACCTAAGTTTACCTAAACAAGACACATCATTACTTCACTTCATCACATATAGCATATCATTCTAGAAGCACATAGGCACAACCTTCATCATCTTTAGGTCACCCTATACACTACTATAACATTATAAATATAACCATCATAGACTCATATAGACAAATAGGAAGAATCATGCATCAACTCTAAGACTACACACACAATGCCATAGTCATAGTTTAACATGATCACCTAACAACTTCAATAGAAGAAACACATACTTTCACATTACTTAAAATGTAGGTAGATATGATCATACTTCACATAATCAACTACACAAATCATCATAATACTTCAAGTAGTTGCCGACAAGGCCATGATCATCATAATACATAAAGTAACGTCGACGAGCCACATCATTCACAAGTAAAGCACATAGCACTTCCACCATAGGTGGACCATACCAATCACAACATAATTCAAGAGCTACATTACATAAAATAAGGAGAATTAGGGCAGCGTACCACCAATCCATTCTATCCACTTCAATCCTTAGCTAAATCATCCAATTCAATACCAATAGGCCCTTACCCATGGTCAGGATCATCAATTCAATGCATAAATCATAATACTCAATGAATCTAAGTCAATTCAAAATAGATTTATCAATCTAAGACCGCCTATACATTAATTCAATACAATTATTACATCATTCAATAGCCCATAGAAAACTACACTAGAATTCATAAGCATTAAGTCAATATCAAGTCAACCACAAAGTAGTCAAAAACTAGGGTTCATGGATTACATGGGTTCATAGGTTAATTGTGTTAAATCGTCTAATTAACCACAATTCAATCAATATACAATGATTTAAAACCTTTAATGCAAGAACCCATTGATAGGTCATAAAATTAGACAAGTTCATCTTTAGAAAACTTAGAAATCTCTTTGAATTTTGAGCTCCTTCATGAATAGAGTTTCAAGGATCAAAAATCATAGCTCAATGATGTTAATACACCAATTTTATGAAGAATCACCAATCAAATCTCTAATCCAAGCCCTTCCTTGAGTTTTGGCTCCAATGGAGTTATAGAGAATTTCTAAGAGAATTTGGATTTTGATTTTGAAGAATGAATTCATCTAGGTGTTTAGGACTTATATCGATGTTTAAAATACCCAAAATATCCCTAAGTAACCGCCCAAACTCTTATTTGGACGTGGGGTGAATTTACCAATTCACCCTTTCAGGCGAAATTGCAGACTCACCAACTACTGGCCACTGACGGACCGTTTGTCCACAAATGGACCGTCCTGTCTGGCCGTCGTTTGGGACTGAGCCTTGAAAATTGGATCTTAAGCTCCCTAGGCTAAGTACCCATCGACTCCCTCCACCTACGGGGCGTCGACCAGGCCACTGGCCTACGTTTGCCATCCGTAGGTGGGACTGCCTTAGGCAGTTTTGGCCACCAACATGGGTCCTAGCTCAAGGACCCTTTGTTGGTCCTTGGGGACTTTTAACCAGACGTTTCCAACTCAATTATGATCGTATACGAGTTTAGGACCTCCTGCATCAATTTCATCCAAAACGAACACATAAAACTGGACGTTCTTGGATGTTTGACATCAAAACATCATGAAACAAACTGCCTACATACACTATTATAACTCATATAAGGACCTCGTAATCTCATGAAACATACATAAACACATAAAAACACATATGAGGCACATAGGTGACTTAGTCGTCGAACGTCTAAGTCGTCCCTTGACGTTTGACTTCTAATACACCTAAACTCTTATACACTTACTCAATACCACATTATAAACCATTTTAGGACCTTAGACCCCCATTACCACCATGTTAGGCTCTAGTTCACCTAGGTCATTTTAGAGGTGTGACAAAAATGTTGAATTTTACAGCAGAAATCACAACAAAATATGTAATATGTGGCAATATATGTATATCCTACAATGTGGTTTTGGTATTAATTCAATTAAATTGTGACCTTATACAACATGTAACACTAATATATAGTCCTAGAACATGTCTAAGTACAAAATTATGGTCTAATAAAACAACCTTCATCAATTCTATCAATTATTTTTACAAATACTATCATACATCTAGTTCATCATACAATGACGTACTCGATAATTTTATATGATAGTTATATAACACTCTTGTAAATTATTGTTTCAAGTGTTATAGCATTTTTTATTGCTTAATTATGGTCCAAAGTATTAAAATATGATCCAATTTGACATTTTTCAATTGCTAAATTTTTCAATTTATCGATTAACCCATCCATCAAATGTCATCTGTGGAAACATATGTACGTTCTGTTGGATAAAATGTTGAATTTTGTAGCAAAAACTGCAACTGATATTTAATATTTGGCAACATATGTAAATCCTAAAATGTGGTTTGTGGTATTAAATTAATTAAATTGTGACATATTACAACATGTAACACTAATATATAGTCCTAAAACATGTCTAAGTATAAAATTATGGTCTATAACAACAACCTTCATCAGTTCTATCAATTATTTTTACAAATACTATCATACCACTAGTTCATCATACAATGACTAAGTAATTTCATATGATAGTTATATAACACCCTTGTAAAGCGTTGTTTCAAGTGTTATAGCATCTTTTTGTTGTTTAATTATAGTCCAAAGTATTAAATATGGTCCAATTTAATTTTTTTTCATTGCTAAATTGCTCTATTGATCTATTAACTCGTCCATCTAATGTCACCTGAGGAAACATATGTACGTCTATTGGATAAAATGTTGAATTTTTGCAGTAGAAATTGCAACAGATATTTAATATGTGGTAATATATGTATATCCTAAAATATGGTTTTTGGTATTAATTCAATTAAATTGTGACTTATTACAACATGTAACACTAATATATAGTCCTACAACATGTCTAAGTATAAACTTATGGTCTAATACAACAACCTTCATCAATTCTATTAATTAGTTCTACAAATACTATCATACCACTAGTTCATCATACAATGACTGTAATTTCATATGATATTTATGTAACACCCTTGTGAATCGTTGTTCCAAGTGTTACATCTTTTATTGCTCAATTATGGTTCAAAGTACTAAAATATGGTTCAATCTGACAGTTTTTTCATTGCTAAATTGCTCAATTTATCAATTAACCCATCCATAAAATTTTATCTGTGGAAGCATATGTACGTTCTATTCGATAAAATGATGAATTTTGCAGCAGAAATTGCAACAGATATTTAATATGTGGCAAAATATTTATATCCTAAAATATAGTTTTGATACTAATTTAATTAAATTGTGACCTAATACAACATGTAACACTAATATATAGTTCTGCAACATATCTAAGTATAAAACGATAGTCTAATACGACAACATTCATCAATTCTATCAATTATTTTTACAAATACTATCAACCACTAGTTCATCATACAATGACTAAGTAATTTCATATGATAGTTATATAACACTCTTGTAAATCGTCGTTTCAAGTGTTAAGCTTCTTTTTATTGCTCAATTATGGTCCAAAGTACTAAAATATTTTTCATTGCTAAATTTCTCAATTTATCCATTAACCCATCCATCAAATGTCATATGTGGCAACATATGTACGTTCTGTTGAATAAAATATTGAATTTTGCAACAGATATTTAATATGTGGCAAAATATGTATATCCTAAAATATAATTTTTCGTACTAATTCAATTAAATTGTGACCTAATACAACATGACGGTTCATTCTACAATGCTACTCCCCTCACTCCACTAACACACACTCCAAGCACTCTTACTCAATTCTCATTTTACTGACAAAAAAAAAATCTCTTGTTCTTTATTTTCTTTCATTTATATTTTCTCCTCCTTTCACTCAAAATTACCTGAAAAGTTGTTACCACCATAGACAAATTTAAGTTTCTGCATGCTCTTTTTGTGGGTGAACAATGTAATTATGCTGTTCTCAATTAATATGATATGTTCTTCAAGTGTGCTCTTAGTGCATGGATGATGGTCATTTTTTGTTTTTGTCCGATCTTTTATAATGGAGGGTAGCTTCATTATTTGATAAGTTTTCTTACTTTATAACATCTTGTCTGGTCTAGTAACGGGGTGCATGGGGTAGCTAACTATGGTTGTTTGTTTTTCTGTAGGTGGTTTTGTGACAGAGTGCATGGGTAGCTCTGATCCACCACCTTTAAAGAAAGAATGGTGATGCCCCTCCAGGTTTAATCTCTCAATGTTGACTCTAGATCCTTCAGTCATGTCTTTTTTTGTAGGCTGAAGTAGCAGTATACGCCTAGAGCATTTTAGATGTACATTTTGTTATTTTTGTTGGCATTAATTCCTTGTAAATATGGATATGTAGCCTAGTCTATCCTTTCATGTCACTATATCAACTATCAATTGCATGTTTATGTTTATGTTTATGTTTGCCAAATTATGTGCTTGAATTCCTCTCTATTAATGGTGATACTACTTGCATGTACACATAATTGACATATGTTGCAACAGCTTAAAACACGCAAGTACTTTATAAAAGTCATAGGCAAGCCCAACATCTAAAGCTGGCTCAATTGGCCCATTATTTCATTTCTAGAAGGTATATATATAAATTAAGGTTTTCATTTTCATTTCAAGAATATGATTTTCATTTTCTTCCTCGTCCCTTCTCTTTCTCTCTCTTTTCTCTCTCTTCACATGGATCTCGAATCTCTGGAGTGTATGGGATATAATGATGTTATTTGTTTCATCAGTGTTTTATGTTCTTCATTTTTTAACACATAACTAATTGATTAGGGTTTGGTATAAATCAAATAATAAATAATCGCAATACTGTCATATACTGATAAATCAATGAAATATTAATTTTGCAATATAGTCGTTGGATAAGAATGAATTTTTTTAAATATAGCTCAATATTAGAAATCTCATGAATGAGTTTTCTATATTTTTGTTACTTATGATATAATGTCTAATGCAATTATGAATCGAATTTGTAATAACAAGAATGGTCCCATGTTGGATGTGAAAATCTACTGCAAACATGGAGACTTACTTTCAATGTAAACTTCATGGTCGAAGGACAACCCAGGTCGAAGATTTTGGTCTTGTCCACGCTATCGTGGATGTACATTTCTACATCTTGGTCTGGAGATAAGTTGTTTGTCTTTATTTTGGTTTTTGTTTAATTTAAATTTCTTTTTGGTGTATTTTAGGAGAATTCATGCAACTTCTTTAAATGGAGAGATCGTGAAGATGGTGATATACGATCCAAATTCGTTATTTTGAGATTGGTGAAGAGAATTAAGGAGTTTGTAAATTGATGATGAAAGTCATATTAAAGAAACAAATGGGTGATGAAGAAGAAGAAGAAGACCAGATGTTGTAATTACTGAAAGTTAATCTTCGTGTTGATTGTTATGGTCTTTTTTCTATTTTTAAGTATTACCAAGAAGAATATTGTGAAAGATGGAAATTTCTTATATAGTTGTGTACAACTATTAAAATTATCATAGTTGTGGAAATAAATAAACATAATTTTGCACTCCTGATTCAACACTTTTACTTGTTCTTAACATAACATAACATCATTAAGTTATTGTTGCTAGAGATGCCCCATATGTTGCAACATATGAGTCAAATGTTGCAACATATGAGACATGTGTTGCTACAGTTTCTATAGATGCCTCAAATGTTGCAACATATAACTGTTATGTAGCAATGTTTGATCATTTGAGGCATATTCTGCTACAAATGATACATGTGTTGAAAATTGTAAAAATTTTCAAAAAAATGACTTACCCATTTTAAGCCGAACACGATCTTCAATTCAAAAAGATGAGAGAGTCACGATCGGAGATGAAGTGAAAGATAAGATAATGGGGAGAATATTTGTTTTGATAATCAAATGTTTAAATTTTCTAAGTAAGAAAAAGAAGAGAAGAGAGAACGTGGGGAAAAAAAAGAAAAATCTATTCTCTTTTTTTTAAATGGTTGGATAGAATTATATAAGTTGAAAAATGAAGTGTTCAAGAAGTTTTGAAAATGTTAATTTAATCCCAAATTTACTTAATTACATTTTAAATCACGCCAATAAATATATAATTTCTTGAACATATGATTTTAGTTTTTCATAAATAATTATAAATATTTTATACCTTTTATTCATTAATGTGGTTCAAGTGTGCCTCTTTCCCATACATTACAACACTATTATCTTCTATTTCTCAACAATGTGTCAAGACCCAAAAGTTGGCTTTGAAACGGTGTGTACGCCAAAAGAAATACACATATTTATTTATTTTAAAATGACTGCAAATGTTCAGTATAACCATTTAAACAGAATATTAAGATAAGAGTGGTCCATATTAAATGTAAGATAATTACCTCACTTGCTCCTTCAATATTGGACCTTTATTATGAGGTTTTGAAATTGTAAAGGACGATTGCCCCCAAATACGAAAAGCAATGCAGGAAAAAGAATGTTATGAATCTTGGTACTCTACTCTAACAATAATATTCTTTTGGAATATATAAATAATAAAAGGAAAAACTTCAGAATAGCAAACATCATCATACATTTAAGATATATAGCTACTGTTTACTTTTATTTTATTTTATGGATACAATTAAATATTAAATAGCAAAAATAATTATATTCGAATAAAAATCAATTTTTCTAATATGTATGTAAATAAGGGTTAAATGATAAAATTATTATCACACGCCTAATCAATTATAGTTAGGCACATTTTACGGTGATGTTCCAATATTTACCGATCTTCATTACTTTTCATTACTCTCTCTCTCAAATATCACAAAAAAAAATTTCTTTTTTTTTTTCAAGTCCTTGAAATTCACGATTTATTTTAGGAGTGATTTTTATGATTCTTCTTTACTAAGACTCTTGTAATTGCATTTTTTTTTCTTTTTATGACGATTATATTTGTATACATCTATATTTTCCTTTTATTTTCATAAGGTTTTGTTTGAAAATTTTGTTTTCTTGATTACATTAGCAGAAATTAGTATGCGAGGAGGGTTAAAAAAAGTATACATTTATTTGACAAATTTTTGAATGAACGATTTTCTTTCGATTTGTGTATTACTCAAAAGCAAAGTAAATTTTCAGTGAAATACTTATACATTTGAATACTTGTTTGATTGTCCATTTGTATTGAAATATTAACGCAAATTGAAAGGTTGATTAACCATACAAGTACATTTGGATACATAAATACATTAAATTTGTATTTTTTTTAAAAAATACTTGAAGCAACATTGTTTGTCCATTGTATCCAAATTTTGTTTAACAACAAGAGTATTTATATGTATACTATATAGTTGTATTGATAAGGTAAATCATATTCAAATTCTCTTGCTCATATGCTAAATTGTTATACTTTACTTTGTTTGATAGTACATTGATACATTAAGTTTTATAAATACTTGTATCCATTTGAAAATAAAGTATTCATATGATAACCGTTTGTATTGAAATAGTAATACAAGTTGGAAGGTTGATTAACTATACAAGTACATTTGGATACACAAATACATTTTTTGTATTATTTTTTTTAAAAAACACTTGAAGCAACATTGTTTGTCTATTGTATCCAATTTTTGTTTAACAAGGGTATTTTTTATGTATACTATATAGTTGTATTGATAAGGAAAATCATATTTAAATTGTATTGTTCATATGCAAAATTGTTATACTTTACTTTGTTTAATATATTGATATATTAATTTTTATAAATATTTGTATCCATTTGAATACAAAGTATTCATATGCTAATCGTACACGTAATATATTAACCGTGGATAGAAAATTAAATTTTCTATGTTAAATTGTCTGATTGAAGCCCCACATATGTAGATATACATACAGAAATCATAACATAACTCATGATTTGAAGAGAAGCTTACAATAGTGTAGTTTAATAAATTTAAAGAGTACATGTTTTGGTATATATACTTGTATGCATGAGTGTCCCGTTCAAAATCAAACCTTTAGATGCTTAATGGTATGTGAATTGAAGGATAGTTCAATAAATACAAGAAAGTGATAAATCAATTTAACTAAACAAAATTAAGTGAATACCTTTATGTTTGACTAAGAACAATGAAGACAATTGAAGAATTGAATATGATGTATCTCAATCTTTTTGTTAAACTGATTAGAATCCAAGTGGATAAGTATTGAATAGGTATTAATAAGTTATTAATTTAAAATTGAGAAGTTGAGAATTTTAGGGACGCGATTAAAGGGATCCAGTTATAGTAAATACCTTATTCAGTGCAATCTAATTATAAT
This sequence comes from Solanum sitiens, assembly GCA_016801875.1. Taxonomy (NCBI): domain Eukaryota; kingdom Viridiplantae; phylum Streptophyta; class Magnoliopsida; order Solanales; family Solanaceae; genus Solanum; species Solanum sitiens. Next base: position 1,223,029 of record JABWTJ010000282.1, on the reverse strand, counting down.
TGTATCATTGTATAATTTAAAAAAATAAAAAGAATTACACAAATACAGCTAGATACAATATAAACTATCATCATTTTTGATAAATAGCATACTTATAGCTATTGAATTTCAATAATTCTATAAATGTAGTTATTTATGTAAGTTACTCATAATAAAACTGTCAACATATTTGCTCATCTTTGGCAAAGAGGCATTTGCTCTTTCCTAACAAACTGCCACCACTCAGACATCAACCATAATAAAATTACTATATGGATCAGATCAAATCAGATGTTATTAATGCCATTCTAGATTACCTTCCCAGAGATCATTTCTCTCCCCCCCCCCCCCCCCCTTCTTTCCATTCAAAAGAAACAAATAGCAACACAAATTGGATTATATAAAATGCCATTAATCTTTAGGGGTCTACATCACAACGCTAGAACAATTACAAGATTTGTCAACTATGTTGATGAGGATAGTTATCAAATAAACTAAAAAGCCCATTTGAATTGACTTTAAAAAGTAGCTTTTAAGTCTAAAATCAAAAATCAAACTGAAATGACTTTTAAATCAAAAAATAAAAAGTAGAGGGAGACCTACTTTTGATTTTTGACTTATTTAAAGTCATTTTTGACATATTTAAGTCATTTTTTACCTTGCCAAACACTTCGTAACTTATTTTAAGTCATTTTTTACTAATTTTAAGTTATTTTTTATATTTGTCAAACACTTTCAAAAGTCAAAAGTTGATTTAAAAATAGATTTGACCAACTTTTAAGCCAATCCAAACAGCCACTAAATGTTCAAATTTCTTTTCCCTTCTAGGAGTAACGCAAATTGCCTGGGGATGAAACAATTGTCTTTACTTCAATATCCTCAGCTATTAGTTATTTGATCTCATTCTACCCAGAATATCTAGCCACAACAAGCAAAACTCCTAGCATCGTACATATAGAAATTCTTTTAAACATTTTCCCCTCCTATGTTGGATCTTTGCTGATGAAGACAAAGACCACACCAACACTTGCATTCTTATTGCCCAAACCTGTTGTTTTAACACAACGTACTCTCACTAAAGCAGAATGAAGGGATCAAGGTTTTTCAGTTTCAATGCCCAACTATAGGGAAGTCCTTTTTATATGACCCAAAGAGGTGCTTTTTCAGCAGTTGTACCATGCACTAAAATCTACTTCAACGAGAGTGAGTACACTTTCTTGGCAATCTTTAGTAGGTCCAAAGGCAATTCTGCATGGAAAAATAAACAGGCACATTATGCAATATGTGGCTTAACAGGCACCATGCTGCTCTACTCTTAGTTGATAACATCAACAAGGATACGAGAAAGGACAAATTTCATGTCAAACAAACTCATCTAAAGTACTGCTCACAAATTCACACTCCATTAAATATAGAAGATTTATACACTTTCTCATAATGCTTCAATTGTCTTGCTTGTAATGAACACTACATTTCCAGAGAGTACCAATGTTCCATTACATTTCACTTCAATCTTGGGATTGCGCACACAGAAGCCCCACAAATCCTTTAATTACAAACGTGAACTAGAAACTGATAAACCTATCTGAAACCCCCACCCACCCAAAAAAGAAGCTAAAACCTATCATTGAAATATTACACTCCAGGCACAAAAAGATCAAAGACTTAGTTCCCAAAATTAGACCCTTATAACAACTGAATAGTCATTACTTCCTCCGTTTAAAAAAGAATGTCCCTATTTCCTTTTTAGTCTGTTTCAAAAAGAATGTCCCCTTTCCTTTTTTGGTAACATTTCAATTATAACTTTCCACATGGCATGTTTAAGACCACAAGATTAAAGGACATTTTGATACATTTGACATAACTTTAATTTAGAACCACAAGATTAAAAAATCTTCTTTCTTTTCTTAAACTCCGTTCCAAGTCAAACTAGGTCATCCTTTTTTAAACGGAGGAAGTATTAGGTAGCAAGCAAAAAGATAATTTATTTACAGATGCTTCCAAATAGAAACATGCATTCAGCATCAAATGGCATATATTCTAAATGGAAATAGTGCCCGTTCAAAGGTGAAAATTCAGATTGGTGCAGAGACTGGCTTCACAAGGAAGCGAAACAAGCATTCAACAACAAATGACATATGTTGCAGATATAGGGAAATAAGTTTTAATATCACTAGGATCAGATACACAGATAGTTCACTGTGGATACCTGTTAAAAGTGAAAATTCAGAATGGTGCAGAGACTGAACACAAAACTGCTTTATCAAATCCAACCATTTACTATTCACATGTCGAAGCACTATCCAAACTGTGTCTTGTTTAACCTTTCTACAACACCTTAAATACAAAATTTCAGAAACTGAACAGGTAGCAGCTTTTCTTAAGCCAAAATGTGCAGTTTTGGAGTCCCTTTAGGGACATCTGACAACATAAGTGCATCTTTTGTTGGAAGCGCATTGTTCAATATCATATGCTGAAGTACTCTTCTAATTGTGTCTTGTTTAGCCTTTCTACAATAACTGAAAACAAATTATACATTACATTACCATCTTCGTTTTTTTCTTATCACAGCTCCAGTTTTAAAAATAAATACACAATGAGAGGAGAAAAAGAGAGACAAATGTGTGATGGTAGGTGCTGGTAGATTAGCAGTCAAAGGACTACCTACATTTGCACTTAAGGGAGTGCATACTAGGCTGCTACAAACACTTTTGATGCAACATTAACATTCTTGTGGAGAAATAAAGTATAAGTAGTGCGCTCCTTTTATCCCAAAAAAAAGAATTCTAAAACATATGCAAGTACAAGGACCATATAAATAAGAAGCGGTCCATGCGATTATAAACCTCTGCAGACTGCCAGGCAAATTCTTTTCCTTTTGGGATCCTTCCCCACACAATTTTTCGGAAGGAGCAAAATACTTGACAACTGGTTACACAGAACCAGTCTTAACATTTAGTAAAATATATAGAGGGTTTTCTTAGCATTGAGATGTAATGCAAGTTTATACTGTGAAGTCAAGTTCCTGCTTCTAATACCCGATAAGGGAACATGGATTTCCTGATATCCTTATTTTCCTTTTTCACTTTTGTCCCTTCTTCTCTTTTTCCTTCTAATACTGTTCTTCTCTTTTCTTTTCTAGAGAACAAAAGTAGGGAGGAATAATACAAAAATAAGGAAAAATAGGTCAGATCGTCATAGACTTCAATTAAGTGACACTAGAAACTTCGTAACAAAGATGAACCTGTTTACATCAGTTTTTTTTAGTCAAGGCTTACATCACTATTTATTTTAAATGGCAACTCAACAACCAAAAGGTGAACAGAGTTACCAATGAATTTGGACATATTCAAATTGATATTTTTTATGCACCGAGGTACCTGAGCCCATCATTGCCCCTGTTGGTTGTCTACTTAAACTTCCACCTTGTTGGTGGGGTTTCAACTCCCCATCTTTCCCCCTATATAATTAAAAAAAAATTAAGAGAAGGGTGCTTGAGCAAAAAGTTAGACAATCTGCTCATGCAATTCCTTCGCGAGCATCCAGATTCCACTCTCACACCCACCTACAAATATGTCCAAGAGGAACAAATATCATACTACAAATTTACAGAGTCATTCTGCCTAAGAATTATCTAAGTTGGATAAAATACAAATACTTAGATGCTTGGTCAGTTGATATACTCCATTTTACACGATTAAGAACATCCTCTGTGGATCGAAGTTTTTTGTGACACAACTAAGAATCTTATGTATATTTAACCCTTATATGATAGAATATTCTATAATAATTGGAAACCAAGAGCTAAGGGATCACACCAAATTGATTGCTTGTATTCCCAATAGGGCTAAGAAGTTTCAATCCTTTCCAACTAACCTTTGGTAACTTTAACCTTTTATCCTCCAGTTTACATGTACGGCAAGGTAGACAAATATGATTATTTTACACCTCAGCTGAGTATAGAATCAGGCATTGGGATAATATGCATGTTGAGTTCTGCCACAACTTGTCAAATATTTCTTTTACCACAACCATATTTTAACCTATTGATGTTTTTAAGATGTTATCTATTGAGATGATATACTACTTAGCATTTTAAAGAAGGAACATGTATCTAGATATAAATACTTAAGATAAATTTATCTGGCTTTTAAGGAGGAGAAATACTAATTTAGATGCCTAACGGAAGCACAGAAAGTATACCTGATGCTTCATATGCTGCTCCTTTAACACAGACAAGATAGTTAATGTGTTTGTTAGTTGACTAGGTAATTTCAGAAACGAAAAAAAAAGTTCCATTATATAAAGCAAAATCACATATGCACAAAACGTGGTGCGATCTGACTGAACTGTGAACTCAATGGAACAATCTTGCCAGCGTAGAAAATATAAGATAAAGCAACAGGGCAAGCCACTAAGTTCTTCAATTAATGGGATATAGCATGACATTAACTTCTGTACCTCTGATTTTCCACAATACTAAGTAAAGGATCCCTCCAAATTCTCAATTGCAAAGTCTGAGGATAAAACAAATGATAGAACCACACACATATTTCAGCCTGCTACCTTTATTGCACCAATCTCATCAATCTTTGAGCTCTTGTGCTGCAATATTTCAGCATGTGAATACGGCAGAGTTAGAAAAAGATGAAGATAAAAGTACCAATATAAGATCACCTATGTAACTTGTTCAGAACAAAAAACTTGAAACTTTCTGGATACTTGCTTGGTTAAGTTCTTCATAGAAGTTCCCGACAAAAATGTTCTAGGTTACTTTTTGAAAAAAATAGAAATATTCAAATCAAAAGATACGCAACATCAACTTGAAAAAAAAAGATACTACATTTATCCAGACATCTTTCTCGCAAAAATGTTTCCTCAAAAATATTTCTCCAAGGAAAACACTTAAAGGAAGTTGTTCAAACACCACTTTAAAGTTTGCAAACATACCAAAGATAAAGCAACATATGAATTCAAAATTATTCAGTTCTACCTTGCTTCTCTTGTGTTTGTGAACATCATTAAGTTCCTCCTCTCCATCATGCTTCCTTTTCTGGGATCAATGAAAATATCATAATCAGTCAACACTTTCAGTACTGTGAAGTACCATTGTTGCTTCTGGCCGAAGTCCTAAACTCCAGCAAAAATTGGTGATTTTCAAAAAGCATCTCAAGTAGACGGTAGATAAACATCAATAGAACAAGAACTTACATTGGAAAGGGAAAAAAACCAAGGTTTGCAAATAGAAGTTTACAACATGAACCTAGTCTCTCTATTTCAGTACTAACACATGCTGGCATATGCTGGCAGATGCTTTGACAATGGTGCCAACTCTGTCACAAGATTTTTGTTTTGTTTTGGTGTAGACTGGGATATGTAAATGAGGTGGAAATAGTGCCATAGGTTTTAGAATCACTTTGGGGCTAGTCTTTTGTTTTTGAAATTCCCCTGCTGATATTAAATAGCTTACACAGTTCTTGTGCTGTATCATTTGTAAAATATTACCTTACCTTTTCAAAAAATGAGATAAACAAATTCAAAGCTCAGGTTACTGCAAATGGGTCAGAAGAGAGAGATAGCTTGAGCTGTATCAAAGCTACAGCATCAAGAAAGAGTTTATGCTGATGTCGAAGTACCTTAATAAGCTAAACATAGAGCAAACTCAACCTTTTGCCTGATTAACTAAAGAGTCAAGCAACAGAGCATTTCACAGGGTCCAGGTCACATTTTTCAAGAAAGGTAAATTATTGTTTCCTCGACTTTTTCACCCTGCAATCCAATAAAGGCAACTGACAACAGGAAAGAATAACAAACTCGATAGAATTGTATGATCCAGTGAAATTTAAGGGTAGCATTCAGCAAAGTTCTACTATCACATGACAAATAATTCAGCAGCTTTAAACGGTTCTGTTAAGAAAAGACAATATTTAGCAAATTAATTTGAAAGAGCTGTTCTTTAAACCAGTCATCTGAACTTCTTCATACCAAAAAAGCAGATGATATATTTAGTAAGAATCAACATATTGCACCAATTGTCTCAAGGTTTTTCTAGTAGCAGACCTTCTCGTGATGTTTCTTCGAAAGATCAGCAGCACCAGAATCATGATGAACACTTTTATCTCTCTTTTTGTCTTTATCCTTGTCTTTACTTCGATCTTTATGACGATGTTTGTGCTTCTTATGCTCTTTGTCCTTCTCCTTGTCCTTATCTTTGTGCTTTTTATGCTTCTTCTCCTTGTCTTTCGACTCACTTTTGGATTTTCCAGCTACAGTAGGGATGCCTTTCTCAGACTATAAAACAGAAGAAGTTAAAGCATTACTTAACAAACACTTAACTAAGATGGATTCTTGTCACTTAAGTTTCAATCAGTAGATTTCTTACAGGAGGCAGATCCACTGGAGCCGCTTCACGTAGTCGAAAAGCTTCACCAAGAACATCTAGGTCAAATGGCTGGATGCGGGAACTCGTCTCTCTTGACAAGGAAGTATCCTGTATAAGCTGATCCAATTGCATCCCTTCCCCTTTCCTAATTTCTGTGTCGCCCACCACATTGTGAAGATAATGGGTATCTGAAATAGACAAAGGAAGTGACCTCTTGCAGAAGAACTCCTGATGAGGCAACAATTTGAAGTGACTAATAAGATCCACAGCACCTGTAAGTTCTCTGGGCCCTGGTTGTGCATTTTGACCAAACCAAAACAGATATAACTAAAGATCTCTTGATTAAAAATGGCAGGCATTCTAAAGTTAACCATATCAGAGTCTGATGATGGATTAATATTCAGACTCTGATGTGGTTATCTTGGTTATCAAAAAGATCACCATATCAGAGTATGAATTTCAATCCATCATCTGAGACATCAAGAGATAAATCCAAGCACTTCAACAAAACCCATAAGCTTTTGTTTTTAGACAAGTAAAAGAAATCCCATATTCTTTAGTAGTCCAGTAATCTCTACAACATCTCACATGTGAACAAGATATCAATTCCCTTTGTCAAGATCTAATCATTTTGGCTTATAATAGTCACAACGATCAAAAGTCAAAGAATTATAATCTGACAGCTAACACCATCCAGGTGATGAAGGAAAATGCTTGAGAATCATTGTTTTGTGATGACAAACTTTTACAAAAACCCATTCTATGATGAACAATTATGCCACATGTAAGGCCCCAGAGTTATAACATAGCATCAATAGTCCTTTTCTTTTCTCCAAAATGAACCATGAATCCATTGGATGCAGAAACCACACAAAAATGAGAAGGCAGTAAAAGATGACTTTAACATCCTGAAAGAGACAACTGTCACAAAACAAGGATTGCAAGGGAAAATAAATCAGCCAGCTGCACATTTGAGCAAAAACCTGATGAAATGAAATTCATTTTACTGTAAAACAGAAGCTAGTTATGCATATAAAGACCCTCGCATTATCAAATATCTGGAATAGTCAATATAGGGAACCATGCAAAAGGACTGTAGGTTACTAGTTCTGTTTCAAAGGGAAAAGCAAAATATTATAAGGGTCTTACCTCTTCCAAATCTCTTGTTATCAGGATCCATCAATTAGTAACAAGTATGTGAGTACAGCATTATCTCCTGGAAAATATCATTAGGTTAGAATAGGTCCATAACTATCTTTCTAGGCAACGGTCAGAGTACAGCACTAGCACTAAAACAGAATGTATAGTATAAGCAGAAACTAAAAGATGTAAGAGTAATATTGAGACCACCACAAAGAACAAGGAAGTATTAAAAGATGGGAGATGGTCACTGCTTGCACATTTGGTGGACAATTTGGAAAGGAAGGAACTCTAGATGCTTTGAGAACAGCAGCCACATAGTGCAGAAAATCAAACTTAACTGTATTAAGGTCTTATGTTTTTGGTGAAACTAGAAACACCCTGAGGATAGACACATTATGTTCCTGTCACAACAGTAGAATGGTTTTGCTCTCTTTTGCTCACTTGTATATATTGTTCCAGTACAACTCATGTATTGTTTTTTGTCTAATACATACATGTTACCTTCTCAAAAAGAGCTCATCAACCTTTTTTTAACCTTGTGCAAAAATAAGCTACCTGATGCCCTCATTTTGCATAAGCTCTCCTGGTCTAACAAAACCGAAATATGAAGCATCGGACAAAAGAATGTGCCAAAACAAAGCTAAATCCAGAACAAAATTACAACATTTTTGGGTGAACTTAATAGAAAAATCAGAATGCGGGTTTACACTCATATTTTTCAATTTCTAAAGCTCCACCTTCCAGGGGGGGTGGCAAATCTTAGAGTGGACATGAACAGATACTTCCAAAAGGACGTGGAACAAATAAGACTAAAGAAAACAAAATCTATTGAAGTAGGCAAAAAGTTACTCAATGTTCAGCACTATGCTTTCACAAGATGTAGAAGGCTCTTTCTCTTTTGGGTAAGTAAGGAGGCAAGTCGTACTTAAGCAATGATGTCCACATCCGTGATTACAAGGCAGAAGAAATAGATGAAAAAGGAAGTGATACATAATGTTTAATCAGATTGTCAATGGGGCTCCCAAAAAGAGGAGAAGACAAGAGAAAAGACTACTTGTCTTTAGTAGACAATGACAACAGGAATTGCAAACACCAAGACATCAAACTTTTATACAAAACTAACGATAACATAGTTTCCGATAGCAAATCTAGTAAGTTTTTTTTTTCATTTTTAACAAGTAGATACCACATCCCTAAGCAGCAGAAGTACCTGATCAAATATTTTATCCTAAGCTTGAAATATACATCTTATCTAAACATGCAAAAATGGAGACCCCAATAAACAATTAACAACAGTAGGCTTCTTTACCATGCAAGAAATTGATTTTCCTTTATACTCTCTTCTTTCTGATTTCCTTTTTTACAGATAACAGCAATATTATGATTCCTCATTCAGCGAAACTTCAATTAGCTACAGTCCCACTATTACATTTTTAGAGATTCATTGTGCAGCTCAAGAAATAGCAGACTGTGAGGCCAAGCTCAACATTTATAGAAAATTAGTTGAGAAATGCAACAAGACCAAGTTTTGAGCATAGCAATCAGAGTAGTGCCCAAGTTACCAAAAGAGTTGAACTCCGAGAACAAGTGATTCTTTCGCTACCCTCAAAATCAATACTTCAAAAGCAAAATCAAACCTCTAGTCATTTCCCTCATAAATGAAACATGTTAATCTGAGAATTTGAACAAAATTAGGAAATAGGGAAAAGGAGCTTACTCGCTGATCCAAATCCAATAAAGTTCAATTTTGGAATCCGTGAAAGCACGAAAGTCGACAGGAACTCAAACTTAGGAATTAGGGTTTAGCAATTGACCAAGGCTTCGTCTTCGAAATAATATTTAGTTGAACTGAAATAAACCCTAATTCCGAATGGCGATTGGAAAGAAGAAAACGGAATTGATGTTCTGATTTTCCTATACTGTCAACCTTATTACTCCCTCTATTTTTTCAACTTTTAAAGTGATACATCATACCACATTTGCTTATTATTTTATTCATATTAATTATTAAATAAATAATTAAAAATTTAAAATTTAAAAAAAATCATATTTTATAAAGCAATTAATAAAATAATTTTTTCACATAATGAGTTTATCATTTTATTTATATTAATTACTAAGTAAATAAATTTTTACCTTCTTCAAAGTAATTAATTAGAGATATAATAGAAAATTATTTTATCTTTTTTTTATTTATTAAATTAGATAAATAATTAGGAACGTATTATTTTATTCTGATATTAGTGTTCCTCATTATCTGGTTCTATCCTTGAGGGAGTTTTTCGCCATTTCAAATGACACTTATGTAAAAAGGAGGAAAAACAAACTCATGTCTTTCTATTTTATTTTTGTTTCTCATACTAATAAATTGATGTCATAATTTTAAATTTTAAGAATTAATGAATTCTAATATCAAGAATCAAATTATTATTTTTCAAAAAGTATTTAAATCACTCAGATCAACTAAAATCAAAAGCAAAGATAAAAATATTTATAAAATAAAATATTCAGATCTATATATGATATAATTGTAAAGATTGCTCGTGTGACACTATTAGTGAATCATATCTTGTTTGAAGATCCTTATGGATTAATCATATATTTGATAGATTTATGCTATAAAGTGTTTACATATACTACTTGCAATATAAATTGATCAGTGAAAGTGATTATATATATAAAATAGATTTTGCTTTCAAGCTCTTAAATTTTTTATTGAACCGTTTGGGTAATCCAAAGTAATTTAATTGATGTTTTAAAAATAATATTTATATTCTATTATTTTTTGTTTTACGTTTAGTATTTTTAATCTTCTTTCGTTGTTGATTTTATCTTTTGGCAAGCTTAATATTATGTTCTTAGTGTATATGATTAAAATGAAGGGAAAAGGATCAAATATGACACTAAACTAATCGAAAAGATCTAGATATATCCCCGTTTAAAGTTTGGTTCATTTATACCCTCATCGTCCAACTTTTTGTCTAAATATGCCCTTATGGGCGTTAGTTGACCAACTCGAAATATCCAACTCATTTTACTTTTCTTTAAATGTCAAATGGATTTTCCACGACATTTTTATATTACCACTTGGAATTTAATTTGAAAATAGAATGGATCAAATATGCACTTAAAATGTTTTGACCCAATTTTAAAACACCCATAAATCACCCCTCTTTTAAATAACTCGACCGTATCAAAGCCCTTCTTCTATATCTTATCCGATCCAAAACTCATCCCTTTTAACCCATTATCAAATCCCTAGTTTGTTAACTCCTCCATTTCCATTGAAAATAGCTCGATTTCATTTCCATAGAATTATAACCCTTCTTCATTGCCATCTAAACAGCAAAGTAATTTTTCATGTATGTAAGCATGGATTTAATGCATTATCAACTGAAGACTTTTCAAGCTATCTATGAAAAAATGGAGAAGAAGGGTTATTTTGATGGCAATGAAGAAGGGCTATTTTTTAGGGAAATGTAATCGTGCTATTTTCAATGGAAATGGAGAAGTTAACAAACTAGGTATTTGATAATGGGTTAAAAGGGATGGGTTTTGAGTTGGATAAGATATAGAAGAAGGACTTTGATACGGGTCGGGTTATTTAAAAGAGGGGTGATTTATGAATCTTTTAAAATTGGGTCAAAATATTTTAGGGGCATATTTGATCCATTCCATTTTCAAATTAAATTCCAAGTGGTAATATAAAAATGTCGTGAAAAATCCATTTGACATTTAAAGAAAAGTAAAATGAGTTGGATATTTCGAGTTGGCCAACTAACGCCCATAAGAACATATTTAGACGAAAAGTTGGACGGCGAGGGTAAATGGACCAAACTCTAAACGGGGGTATATCTAGACTTCTTCAAATAGTTTAGGGGTATATTTGACCATTTTCCCTAAAAAGAAAAACAATATTAAAGTTAAAAAGAGTAGGAGTAGAGTTACCGTGTAACATGGAAATTTGGACGAACCCAGTAGTTCTTGTGTAGGCTCAGTGTTTGTACTAAAAATTCAAAAAAAAAAAGAGATAAGGTAAACTATACATTTTTTTAAGTACCATATCTAAACAATTAAGAGTATGAGAAACACACCTAAACTATCATTCATTAGTTTGAAAAACATACATCAAATAAATATATGATGGTGTGTTTGTTACATTCTCATTTTTTTTTTATATCAATGCCACATAAATTGTTACATGAAAATAAATTTCACTGTGGCAAAAAGTTTAAAATTTAACCTTCAAGTGTAAAGCATTATTCTCTGTTGAGTCTCCTTCATGTGTAAATATTGTTGAGTAAAATTAAGATTTTGACTATTAATTTACAAAGTCATCATGGTTTGAAGGTATGTTACTGATTCATCAAAAAGTATTAGAATTCTTATTTTTGTTTCAAAATCTTATCGATTATGTATACATTTCTAGGGTTTGATTCATACGATCTGAAAAGAGTTTAAAGGAGAAGAAATGACTACACCTCTTTTTTTATTGGTGAACTTAATTTTTCTATTGGTGGCGCATTTTAATGTCTAATTTCATGAACAGTGTTTGGCTTATCAAACTTTGCATATTTCAATTGTTGCAGCGTAGTTTCATATTGGTGGTATACTTATGAGTGATGTAGGACCTGCTTATTGGGGAAACAAAGATTATGTCTTCAATGTGGAGATAAATTATGTATCTTTTTCGAAAGCGAATGACTACGATAGAATTTTTGGGATTACCAATGTTGGAAAAAAATTATATTGAAGCTGATCAAGGTGATAGTTTGAGTTGGTTAAAGATGGAGATTTACTTGGCTTAGCCAAATTATTTGTTGATGGAGATACTATGGACATTTATATATTCCATAAAGGGAAAGTTTTTATCGACATAACAATGTGACTAATGAGGCTTTCCAGACCATATACAGTGAAGTAGATAGACCTAATTATAAAGAATATATCAACAAAGTAGGTGAAAGTGTCAATGCACATTTAGGTAAAGAAATAACACTTACTGATGGTAAAGATCAAATTATGGTGGTCCAACATTGTCATGACCCAATTTACAAAGTCATGACCTATCACGACCTAAAGTATATCCTAACGTGACATGACATATAGGACCCCAAGAGGCCACACACAAGTCACTTCATATACACCCAATAAAAGAATATACAATAAAAAAGTCGTAAAACGTCTCATATCATGAAAGAATTTGATATTCTTTCTCAATTTGTATTCAAATCACTATGTATACTATCAATATTTGTATTTATTAAAAATTTCATGTTGCATAGTTTATGAATCTTGTATTTGTCCCTAATTTGTATTAACCTAAAAGTTTTTCAACTAGTTATGTATTTTATTTATAGGAAGAACAACTTTGTATTTGTATTCGTATATAAATACAAATAATATACATATTGAAATGAATATGACTTAGAAAAGGAAATAGGATCCTGAAGAGAAAAATAAATACACAGTGAAAAAATATAAGAATACAAATGTAGTTCTTAAATAGCTACATATTTATTTGACATACATATTGGAATGAATACAAACTAATAAAGAAATATAAGTTTCATTATACAAAATACAACATGAAAACTAGAATGAATACTAATACAAACGGTATACTTATTGGAATGACTACGATTTAAGCAAGGATACAAAATTCTGAAAAATAAAATAAATACATGTGAGAAAAGTATGCCAAATAACAGATAAAACTATAGGTGTTCAAATTTCTAAATTAAATTTTTTTAAATTTAATAAGTAAAACTATAATGTATTATCATAAGGTTTCATAACAATAATTGATGAGAATTGAATATTAAAATTTTTTATTATATGATTTTCATAACAATAATTAGTAAAAAATTGATATTGAAATTTTATAGATGTGGTAATTCTTTAATTCCGTGATTTTCATAACAATAATTAGTGAAATTGGATATTTATTTTGGTAAATAAAAGTGTTTAGAAACAAAAAAAATGATTAGGAAAATTGGATGGAGAAAGGTGTGTGTTTTAGAACATCATCAAAAAAGAAGAAAGAGATGAAAATTGATGTATTTTGATAAATTGTAACTGATGAGATTTTTAAGCATTTGTTCTTTTTTAAAAATAATTATCTCCCCTAAATTCCTCCAATCTGTTATATAAAATTATATTCTTTAAATAAAAATAAATAATAATAACATAAATAAGATATATAACAAACTTAAATTGACATTTTTATTGCATATTGAAAGTGTTGTTAATGTACCCTCGGATAAAGATCCGGTCAAGTAATATTAGGTCAAGTAATGTTCAATGACCTTATAGATTTATGGCATGTGTACTATAAAATAATTTATTGTTGAGATTCATTTAAATTATATACTCATTATAATGATAAAAACAATAAAGTTGTCAACTTTTTTATTTTTTAAAACTATCAAATAAAACAATTAAGTGTACCCAAACTAATATTTTCAAGAAAAAAATTTAAGATTGACGGGGATAAGCGAACTTCATGACTTTTTACCCGCCAAACTTCTTTGGGAGTAATTTCACACCTGCTTTTTCGAAATTCTGAAGCGATCTCCAAAAATAGATCAAACTTAAAAACACAATCAATATATATATATATATATATATATATATATATATATATAAAGGAGAATCAAAACAAGGTGATGTGGCACCTCTATATAGCCTCCATTTGTTTCTTTTTTTTTTTTGTCTTTTTTTCTTCATTCTTTTTATAAAATAATTTGTTTATATAAAAAATTCAATCATATTTAATATTGTAATTATATGAAATGAGTTACAAAAAAACCCCATCTATTGACATTCTCTATTTAAATAGCATGTCTTTTCAATTCCCTTTTAACTATTTTATGGCTTATTTTATCTATAAATACCAATAATTTATGGAGATGTTGCATGTTCATTTCCATATTTTCATTCTTTCTTTTTAGTAGTATAATCTTTTAATTTTATTTTCTTCATCAATCATTTACTTAAGTAATCAAAAAGAAGACATAGAAAAGATGATGTCACAATATGACCTTCACTTTGATGAAGATCATAGATATATTCTTGAAAGATTATCACATTATTTGGTACAAGTTCAACAAAATGAAGAAAAAATCTTAATTATCTTGGAGATTCATGCATAGAGAGTTATAGTAGTATAAAAGTTTGAATGATTTTCAAACATTTTGAAGATTCGTTGTTGTATTATTTTGATTTCAATTAATATTATTTTGTTCTCTTTTATTTTATTTCTTCATTTTGAACAAAAAATGATTATTCTATTCATTGTTGTTGTTGAAGATGAAAAGATGCACATTTTTGTTTTTTTGTACATATATATATATATATATATATATATATATATATTCATAGTTCTTTCACAAGAACATTCAACATGACCTGTCAGTGTCCTAAGAATTTACAGTTTAATCTATCGATGCTTTTAAGAGGCTAAGAGACTAATCATATACTAAGTAACATAAATTCATGGTAAAGAAAACTATTAAACAGTTTTTACATATCAAAATATGATTAATAACAAAATTTTAAACACACATAATTTACATATATGGGAAGTTACTAGAACTTAAGTATATATATATATATATATATATATATATATATATATATATATAATTTCTATCTAATAATATTTTAAATTTTTCCATGGTTGAATTAAAGATATATTACCTATGGTACATTTTTTTTTATATCTACTGAATATTTTTGTCCCTAAAAATATATGATATGGTATATTATATTAGTAATCAATCACAAAATAAATGAATAAATATTCTTTTTAGTATTGAATATTTTTGATGATATATTCTGATTGAGCACACCCGATATCACTTTGTAAAAATATTGTTGTTGTTTTATTTGCATTTTTAAGTTAGAATGAAACCGTATGAGAATATACGTAAAGTTGTGATTAATAAAATTAATTTCGAGTAGAACACTTTTTTATCGTAATTTGTTATTAATAACATTTTAAGTTTCTTACCTTTTCATTTTCTCCTATATATATTAAATAGATAAGGGAGATACTAATCTTACAAACATAATTGAAACTATTAACATTTCCTATAATTAATTTCATTAATTTTTCCTTCTTAAACTAAGAAATATGTATCTCTTTATCTTCATAACTTATATTTATATAATCTCTATAACTCCTTATAACTCTCAAATTTTAAATGTGTAAACTTATGATAATTTATTGTGTTTCTCAATGAATATCTATGTAAATGTGTATTGTAAGACAATCCTTTTTGCAGCAAATGTTAATGTATTCTAATTCATATTTGATGTACTCATGATAATGTGCATATATATATATATATATATATATATATATATATGAACATGAACTGAAATGAAGATTAAAAAATAGAAAATTAAAAAATATATATATATTAAATTTAAATTTTGAAAGAACTTGATTAAGACCATGCAATACAATGTCACAAGTCCTCAACTTGTATCGCAACTTATTCCTTAAAGAAAAGAAAAAGAACTACGATAGAAAATATTTAATTTATTTGCCAAAATAAAAATAACAATTGAAAAAAAATAGTGTAATTTGATGAACCACGTTTTTATTATTTTATTTATTGTTTTTTTTATCCCATTTTAACTTATCTATTTTTTATTTCATATTTTATTTTATGAATTGAAAGAAGTAATTGAAAAAAATAATCTAATAAATGAAAATATTGATCCCATAATTGAAGATTTTGTAAATTTTTGAGTCAAAACTGTTCTCTTTTTCCTTTGGTTTACTTATATATTAATTTTGTTCTGCGCATATATTCTAATATTAAATACTTATATTTTTTATACTATGAAAATCATACTTTTGTAACTCTTTTAAAGTATATTAAAGTATAATTATCAAAATAAATAAAATAGTGAATATAAATATTTAATATATATTTTATGAAATTTAAAAATAGGACAAATATATATGCCAAAAAGATTTATTCATGCATTTGATAAATTAATTTATTTTTGTTAAATATGTATCTTTTTAAATTTTAAATAAAAGATGAATGCAAATGACTAAATAAGTTAATTTGATTTTTAATATATTATAAAAATAAAACACAATTTTTTGTACATAAAAACTTTATGATTAAATCAATGATTGATATTATACTAAGGTCCTATACCCCCCCCCCCCTCCCCGAACTTATTTTATAAGTAATTTTCTATCCCTTTTCGGCTTACGTGACATTAGCTTGAAAAAAAAAAGTCAATCAATGTTGGGCCCACAAGATAATGTCACGTAGGCCCAAAAGGAATAGAAAATTATTAATAAAATAAGTTCAGGGGGGTAATAAGACCTTAGTATAGTATAAGTGTGCCTGTGAGATTTCGGATATATGTTGAGAGGGTACTTGTGCATTATCCCATTATATTTTAATATACTTAGTTATGAGTATATATCTTAGGGTGTCCATGTATAAATTTCATATAGAAAGAGGTGCAATCATTGATTTGAGAATGCCAGAAGTATATTTGAAATGAGAGCATATTATCAGAGTATTCAATTTAATTGACTTTTAATTTTATTATTCTATACATATAATATGTGAAGAGGTTTACTATCTATCAATTTTTTTTACGTAGTTTATATGAATCTATTTATCTTTATATTTCATATAAAAGATGTAGATAAAAATATAGTAAACGAGTTAATAATTTTAAAAAAACATATTCTCACTCGAGGTTGAATATATTGAAACTTTATAATCAATAGCGTAACATTTTGGATAACTTTCTAAAAAGACATATTTGACAAGTGATAACATTTATCTTTTGATATAAATGCAACTAAAGAATCTAAAATACCAATAGATGTGATTCATGCAAAAATCATACAAATTTAAATTGTATATTTGAAAAAGGAACAAGAACGATTGAAAAATAAAATATTCAAAGGAGTTTTATCATATCAATATGAAAAAAAATACTAAGACGTATAGATGTATTTCATTAGAAATTTTCAGTTACTTCATAATATAATTCTTAAATACTCAAAGGTACACCGGAGTATATGTTGTAATATAAAGATTCAAACTCATTGATATTCTAATAAAATGTACAAAGTGACATATTAAATACATGTCCAAACAAAAAAATTACTAAGAAAATATATCTTGACAGATTGATTAATAATGTACTATCCCTCATTTAATAGATATAGATGTTAAATTTGTTAAGTTTTATTTCAATCGTCACCTCAAAACGATCTTCATAATTAATATATAATTATAAAAAATAAAGTGATAATATTACGTTTGAAGATAAAGAGAACTATATAATTGATTGGAAAAAAGTAATCCTTTAATATTTATTTTAAAGACCGCGCGAAGCGCGGCCAAATTCCCTAGTTGAGTTATAAATAAAAATTCAACTAAAGAACATGATAAAAGATTTTTCTTTTTAAGAAAAAAATTTATTTGGAGCTTTTCAAATAATTATAAAAATATGTTTAATCAGATTCTTCATGAGTGTCGGGTTCTTCAAATTAGTACTTCCTCCGTTTTAAAAAGAATGACATCCTTTCTTTTTTAGTATGTTTCAAAAGAATGACCTCTTTCTTTTTTTGGTAACAACTTTCCACGTGACATGTTTAAGGCCACAAGATCAAAGAACAATTTTGTACATTTGACCTAACTTTAATTTAGGACCACAAGATTTAAAAATCTTTTTTATACTCTTAAAATCCGTGTCAAGTTAAACTAGGTCATTCTTTGTGAAACGGAGGGAGTATTAATTTGAAAAATCCAATACAAGTACGAGGTTTCACAGGTAAAAAAACCGGAAGTCCGCATATTGCAGTTAGTTTTATTTTTTTCTTGAAAATATTTGGTAGGATACACTTAATTGTTTTATTTGATAGTTTTAAAAAATAAAAATAATTGATGATTTTGTTGTTTTTATTATTATAATGAATATATAATTTAAATAGATCTCACCCATAAGTTATTATATAATACACGTGACATGAATCTATAAGATCATTAAATATTATTTGATCAGATTTTTATCCCTCTTAATATTAAAATATTGACATATTTCTTTTAATATTAAAATATTGATATTTTGAAAATTTTCTAATTATGTAGTAAACGATGATAATTACTTAATGCCTAATAGGACTGTTCCCATTTTAAAGAATTAATTATTGCTTGCACATGGGGTAACGTGCTTTAATATGCTGGCTACTTTGCCATACGTTAGAAAAAAATGTTTCTTTTTAAACAATATTGTTTAGAATTTATATTTGTAAAAATAATATTGTCTTTTAAAAGTAATTTTCGAAATAAAAAGAATGAAACAGAAGAAGCATTAAATTGGTGACAAAAAAAAAAAAAAACATAAAAGAGAAAAAGCGCTAAAATTGGTGACAAAAAATGAACTTAAAAGTGCATCAGCAAGGCAAGTTGTCTTTTATGCCTTCACTCATTTTTCTTTTTTCAAATAATCCAAAACTGCCCTGTCCTACCAGTCTTCTTCTTCTTTAATTAGTATTTAATACAGTTTTGACAATTCAATGGGCTGCATCCATAAGAAAGAAACCCAAAAAAAAGAAGTGAAAATTGGAATAGAAGAGCCACCATGTCTTCTCCTGCAATTGTGAATCTGTGGATGTTATTAGTATGTTGTATTCTCATTGCAGTGAAGGGTGGATGGGATGAGGAAGTTGGATTATTTAGAAGAGGAGGAGAACACAGACAGTTCGATTACTTCAAGCTAGCTCTTCAATGGCCCGGCACCTATTGCCGTAAAACTCGCCATTGCTGCTCTTCCAACGCTTGTTGCAGCCGGTATCTATCTATCTATCTATCTATATATCCCTCTTTTTAATACTATTACATTCAAATTTGGGCAAATCCATTCATTTGTCTTCTCACTGTTGGAAAATTGGGTCTTTCATAACTAAATCTACTCTGGTCACCGACACGACCAGATAAGTATCTTTGTATTCCTTCAATTTCAAATAGGAGCTTACCTGTGTGATTTTTTTGTCTATTTTTCCAGCTCAAACTCGCCATCTGTATTCACAATTCGTAAGTCCTACTCCCTTCTGCCAGAGCTCTGTAGTTCATTTTCGTGTAGTCACACGTGAAACATACAACTGAATAAGGTTTGTTTTCTTCTAGATGGACTTTGGACTGAGTATAACGATGGAACTTGGCCTTCCTGCTGTTCTGGTCGCCCTTTTGATCAGAAGGAGGTATGTTTGCTTCTTCGCCCTTTCTTTATGACAGAGCAGATTTCAATGTGAGAATGGATGGGTCGAACTATCTGCATTGCTACTCAACAGCTTGTAACTGGAACAACAGTGTCTTCTGATGCCACGACTAAGTCACAGGAGTTCACAAAGTTCTTTTTTCTTTTCCTTTTTGTTGGGATAGTAGTGGTGTCAGGTAAAAATCACCTACATCTTTAGCTTCTGTTGGGATTCAAACATTTGTCTCCCGTGGTCCTCGTTCCAGCTATATCACTGGCAACACCCTTGGCTGCAGAGCTCTGATAAAGTTTAGGCATTCAACAACTTAGGATTTCCCAAATTTTCACCTGCATATTCAGCATTTTTTCTTGTGTAAACACTTATGCTTTGTTCTACATCCTATGATTTTAACTATTAGTCATGAAGTATGCGAATATAAGACCTTTTGTCTACTTATGATTTAAGTTTTCAGATCTTAATTCTGTGAAATGATTTGCTCATATTTGTTGGGTTTTATTTGCCCTAAGTTTCTTACCATAAATAGGTTTTCCTTTTAGAATAAGATTTTGGATTGACTAATCTTTTTCTTGTATGAAAAGGTTTAAAGTCTCTATTAATAGAAGCATGTTCCTTCTAACTTAATCAACATTCACAATGTAGTCTTAAGGGCTTTGAGATTTTTGGTTATGGGGAGAATTTGTGGGTCACAAGCTTGATACGTTATCACTTGTATGAACCTCCCATGTATTCTGAGTGAATTGGTTGAGGTTGTTTCTCTCTGTACTTTGTACTCTCATATTTATAGTGGATTGCTCATCTCCTTTGTGGACGTAGGTCGATTGACCGAACCACGTTAAATCTTTGTGTCTTTTGGTATATTTCTCGTTTGTCTTCTTACTCGTAGTCTTTCGAGGTTTGCTTTGCTAGCTTCCGCGTTTACACCTGCTTATTTAGGTCCTAACAATATTGATTGGCAACATAGACTATGATGTGAGATTATGTGATGTGCACCAAAAAATTTTTGCAAATACAATTAGAGCGTTAAGCCATCAGTAATATTTTGTTGTGAAGTGGCTTGAAATGATTTTATTCTATTTAGCAGTGGCAAGCGTCTGTGAAATGTCAGTTTTGCTAATTTATATCACTATCTAATTACATTAATATATACAATTATTTAGATTTTCATCATGCTAACATCCCCCCTCAAATTGATGCCGGTGGATCAAGAAACATCAATTTGCCTACTAGAAACTGATGGCGTTGTCGTGCCATAGATTTTGTAAACGCATCAGCTATTTGAAGATCACTAGACACATGTGGAAGAGCTCCTTTATCTACAGCTTCTCGTATATAATGACAATCTACTTCGATGTGTTTGGTCCTCTCATGAAAAACTGGATTAGTAGCAATCTGAATAGCACTTGTATTATCAGCATGGAGAGGAGTAGGATGAGATTGAGGAAATCCAATCTCAGCAAGTAATCCACGAAGCCATACAACCTCGGAGCAAGCAGTAGACATGGATCGATATTCAGCCTCTGTTGAAGATTTTGACACACGATCTTGCTTTTTACTCTTCCACGATATCAATGACTCTCCAAGAAACATGCACCAACCAGTGACTGAACGACGAGTATCAGGACATACCGCCCAATCAGAATCACTAAAAGCATTAAGACGAATAGGAGAACCACTTGGAAAGAACAATCCACGAGTAGATGTTCCTAGAAGATACCGAATGATGCGACGAACAGCCACCAAGTGGAGATGACGGGGAGCTTGCATAAATTGGCTAACTTGTTGCACTGCAAAAGAGATATCAGGCCGAGTAATAGTAAGGTAATTTAGACTCCCAACTAATTGTCGAAACATAGTTGGATCAGGAAGAAGATCGCCTTCCTCACGACGATACTTCACATTCAATTCCAATGGAGTATCTACAGAGGAGGAATCTTGAAGACCAGCCAAAGAAATCAGATCCTGAGTATATTTGTGTTGGTTTAGAAACACACCTGAAGCAACATTATGAACTTCCAAACCCAAAAAATATGTAAGAGTACCAAGATCTTTCATATGAAAAGAATCTTTAAGCTGCTGTTGGAGGCTAGTAATTAGTGAAGAATCAGTTCCTGTGATGATAATGTCATCTACATACACCAAAAGAAGAACACAACCTGTAGATGTTTTCCGAAGAAACAAAGACGAGTCATATTTGCTCTGCTCAAAAGAAAATTGTAGCAAAGTAGACCGGAACTTATCAAACCAAGCTCTTGGAGCTTATTTTAATCCATACAAAGACCGCTTCAACTTGCACACATCTGATGTAGGTGATGAGAACAAACCAGGTGGAGGTTTCATATAAATCTCTTCTTTGAGATCACCATGGAGAAAAGCATTTTTGACATCCATTTGATAAAGAGACCAGTTTTGTGAAGCAGCAATGGCAATAATAGTTCGCACCGTAGTCATTTTTGCTACTGGTGCAAAAGTCTCCTCATAGTCCACCCCATACTCTTGTCTGTTACCAAGAACAACCAATCGAGCTTTGTACCGATCAAGAGTTCCATCAGAATGAAGTTTAATTGAATAAACCCATTTACATCCAATAGGGCGGACATTTGAAGGACATGAAACAATGTCCCATGTGTCATTTTCTTTAAGAGCCAAAAGTTCCTCTTCCATTGCTTTTTGCCAACATTCAAGCTTGGAGGCTTGTGAGTAACCTGTTGGAATAGAGATGGTTGATAAAGTAGAAGAAAAACCATACCGTTTAGGAGTTTGAGACACTCTAGTAGATCGCCGAGGAGGCTCAAGAGCAGCAGGCCTTGAAAAAATCTCAGATTCTGGTTGTAGAACAGTCTCAGGTGGCGGATCTATTTCGGGATGGGGTAAAGTTGGCCGACGTCGTTCATACACAAATCTTGGTTTGAACCGCTTAGAATACAATGACAAATCCTCAAAAGTAGGAAGAAGAGGAGAAATAGAAGATGACTCAATATGAGTAGGAAAGAAATACTGATTCTCAAAGAAAATAACATTCCTAGAAACACGAAATTTGTTAGAACTTGGATCATAACAAATAAATCCTTTCTGCGAAGTACTATAGCCCATAAAAGCACATCTAATAGACTGAACAGAGAGTTTATTGCGTTGAGAAGGAGGAAGGTGCACAAAACAAACACAACCAAATGTATGAAAACTATGATAGCTAGGATGCTTGTGAAAAAGACGATAATATGGAGACTCAAGGTTTAACACTTTAGATGGAAGTCTATTAATCAAATAGACAGCAGTAGACACAGCTTCAACCCAATATTTAGATGGAACAGAGGACTCAATCAATAAAGTACGAGTGACATCCAAAAGATGACGGTTTTTACGCTCAGCAACCCCATTTTGTTGTGGCGTGTATGGGCAAGAGCGTTGTGATACAATTCCTTTTTCAAGCAACAAATTATTGAATTCATGAGACATATATTCTCCACCAGAATCAGATCTTAATATTTTGATGCATGTGGAAAATTGAGTCTCAACGTAAGCCAAAAACTTCTTGAAAATGGAAAACACTTCAGATTTAGATCAAAGAAAATACACCCATGTAAACCGACTATGGTCATCTATAAATGTCACAAAATACTTGAAATGAGAATGAGAAATTACTGGTGAAATTCCCCAAACATCACTATGAATGACATCAAAACACTTTGCAGCACGACTACCAAAATTAGGAAAAGGAAGAGTTTTACTTTTGCCTAATTTACAAGTAGAACAATCAAAGGAAGCAACTGAAAATTGATTTTTATTTCCCAATAAACCAGAATTGAACAAATGAGACAACACAATAGAATTTGGATGTCCTAGACGTTTATGCCAAACCTCATTCTTAGTAGTGGTGGAAGCAAAAGCCAGAACAGGAGGAATAGAAAAGTGTATAGGAAACAATCTTCCAACTTTAGGCCCCTTCGCGATTATCGTTCCCGACACCTGATCCTGCACAAGGCAACCATTACGAGAAAAGTTCACATTACAATTGTTATCTACCAATTGGCCAACCGAAATAAGACTAGTGGAGAGCTTTGGTGATACAAAAACATTCTTGAAAGTTTCAGTAATATCCCCAACCTTGGTAATAGGTAAATTACTACCATTGGCAACCTGAATTTGTGTTGGACCATTATACTCACGGATGTTTTTGAGTATATCAGTTGAGTTGGTCATATGATTGGAAGCGCCAGAATCAACAAGCCAAAATTTAGATATTACCTCATTACTTTGTAGTCCCAAAGTTGAAAATGCTGACAAGATCATTTGTTGTACCATTTGAGGAGTAATAACTTGTCCTACCGAAGATGAGCTATGTGTAGTGGAATCATTTATCCCAACTTGGAAAGCCTTTGTCCTACGGTTTTGAGGACGTGTGGGACACTCTTTGATAATGTGTCCTTGTTGTTTACAATAATTACAGAACTTCTTGCCACAATTGCGAGCAATATGACCATATTTCTTGCAACTGTAGCATTGAGTTCTAGCCATATCCACGCCCTTTCGTTTCCCTTGAGCTGCAAATGCAACACTGACAACATTTCCTTGATGAAAAGCATTTTGTGTGACGAGACGCTGCTCCTCACGAAGTAATTCCCTAAAACAGACATCCAACGAGGGAGATGGATCATGACTCATCAAGTTGGAGCGAACACTTTCAAAGTCAGATCGTAATTTCATCAAAAATTGATCTCGCTTGCTTTGTTCATGAACTCCTTGAATGACGGAGAGAGATTCAGAAGGTATTTTAGCATAAACGATATCGGTAAATTCAGCCCATAAGTTCTGAAATCTAGAGAAATAATCTTGAATAGAGAGATCTCCTTGTGAATACATAGCAATTTCATGCTCTAACTGAAAGCGCCTTGCGCTATGGTCTTGGTTGTAAACCTTTCGTAAATAATCCCACATGGCCTTTGCTGTCTTGTATGGCCTGAGATTAAGAACAATAAGAGGGTCAATTGACCCTAAAATCCATGTCATCACCCGAGCATCTTTAACCTTCCATTGACCGAGCTTTTTAGGATCGGTAGGAGTAGGATCGCTTCCATCTATATGTCCCCATAATTCTTTTCCGGTGACAAATAGTTGGAATTGAAATTCCCAGGCGGAGTAAATTTTTCCCGTGAAACGAACATGGAAAGACTCAAACTGATATGACGACATGTTTGTGACAAGCTAAGGAAGATAGAAATGCAATGATGCAAAATAACCAGAATGAAAAGACTAACATTCCAAGATGCCTTAACTTCCAAGATACTTAGGACTAACTGTTGACTAACAGTAAGCAGAACCAAAACTTCCAAAAAAAATTCTGGAAGGAACCACAGATGAAGGACACTAAGAATCAAAGCACTGAAAAAGGCTCTGATACCATGTCAGTTTTGCTAATTTATGTCACTATCTAATTACATTAATATATACAATTATTTAGATTTTCATCATGCTAACATGAACTATATTGGTTAGCTAGGATATTTGCAAATTCCGAGGTCATTGAGAAGCTTAGATTTCCTTAATCATAGTGATGTTTCTCTTTTATCTAGTTCATGCTTACTCCTCATCACTGAGGTCACTTTATTTTGTTTATGATCCCAGTTTTTCTTGTCAGATTTCAACATTGCTCGAGCCAATGAGGAAGTATTGGCCTTCCTTAAGTTGTGGTTCCCCCAGATCTTGCCATCACAAAAAAGGACCATTCTGGGGTCATGAGGTGGTTTCACTGTTATCTTACTCATTGATTATTTGAATTTGATACCATTAAGGAACTGACACATTCTTCTTGCACTCCTCTATGCTGAATCTGGAGATACTCAATTACAGTGGGGTAATTACCTTGCCTTATTCCTTATTTATATTAAATTAATCGTACAAGAGATTGTATAGGAGAATGGATGAACTTAACTTCTACCTGTAATGCTATAGTTAGCTAGATGATACTTGAGGACTTGGGGGCTATGTGTACTTTGCTGTTAGTTGCAGCTGGCTTGGGTCTTCATGTCCAGCTGGGCCTCTCTGTTTTTCTGGATTGTAATGTTGACTTCTGTAATAAAATTGTCATTTACCAAAAAATAAAATTATTGTACAAGATGAAAGAAGGTTAAGAGCTTGCTATTTTCAAGAATTTAATTGAGAAGCAGAGTTCTAGATTTCTGCAGCAAGGAGCCAAGGATGTAAAAACCTAGAAATTACTTGATTCTTTACATCTCTTAACAAATTAAGAGTATCTCCCTTCTTCTCCTTGGATACTGACAAGTGATTAGACATTTAATTCCTCGTGTATTATTATTGTTATTATTATTATTTTTTTTATTGTTATTACTACTATTAATCTATTTCTTTCTTCTCCTTCTAAAACTGAGGTATGAGGTAGTTTTTTCCTTCTGCTTTTGTCATTTCATCAATGAGATGTCTTTGGGTATGCACTTAATATGCATAAAAAGAGGATGCCATAATCTCCCTTTGGTATGACAATAATGTGCCAACATAGGACATAAAGTTTATTAGCTAGCAAGGCTTACATATTATTTTGGTTATCAAAATATTTACATATAATTTCAATTGAGATATTTGTATTTAGACAACTTGAGGAAGTATGAAGAGGACACTATACAAAGTTATGCTATTCTGTCCCTTGGATGTTTTTCAAATTCAATTGCCAATTCCTTTTAATGAGAGTTCACATCAGCGGTGGATTGTGAGGGATCCTAATGCAACCAGATCTCGAGAGATTCACAGAACTAGATTAGGGATGGGCTTTTCTTTGCCTACTTTTTGACCAACCAAAAGAAGATTGTGGATGGGCTTGAATAACTCATATTCTGCATTTGGTAGTGGTTAAGGAGTACCGAGGGGGAGTGTGGGGTTATCAGGAGCATTAATCCCTCTACATTACACTGAGGATCCACCTACTAAAAGTGGTTGTCATATTTCTTTGCAATGCAATATGTAAAAGAATTCATGTTCTTTCCTCAACCAACACTTCATAGTATGTATTATTGTTATTAGTCTTTAGTCATCCAATAGTTACAACATTAATTATTTCCTTTTAGCAGTAAACAATAGTTACAACATTTAGCATTAGTTATTTCCTTTTAGCAGTAAACAATAGTTACAACATTTAATAGTAGTTATTTTCCTGTAATAGAACAGTTTTCGTTCCAGTTATGTTAGGAGATAATGTCCTAGTTTCTAGGGGTAGTTATCTTTTATGTGTTGTATTTAAATTATGTTTGTCTAGCAGAAAATTAAATTCAGTTTTTGAGTATTTTAACTCAAGAGATTGCAGGTTCTCTCTTAACGAACCAGCACCATAGGTCGTATGAGGAAAACTTCAGATTTCATATTGCAGCGTCCCAT
This sequence comes from Solanum sitiens, assembly GCA_016801875.1. Taxonomy (NCBI): domain Eukaryota; kingdom Viridiplantae; phylum Streptophyta; class Magnoliopsida; order Solanales; family Solanaceae; genus Solanum; species Solanum sitiens. The sequence continues at coordinate 1,195,871 of JABWTJ010000282.1, read as the reverse complement.
AACGCATAACGAGATCCATAACTGGGGACCATAACAACTTGGTATCAGAGCCGGGAGTCATGGGAGACCAAATTCAACATCAACTAGCACAATTGGTGAACTTGTTCCACGAAGAACGTGAAGCCAATTTGGCCAGACAGGAAACAATAAATGCTCGTTTGGATGCACTCGCAAAGAATTTAGAGAATTCTAAGGTCGATTCTGATTTAACTAAACATATCAGTCAGAATCGTAGTTGTAAGGGTAAAAACAGAGTGGCAGGAGGGTCGGGATCAGAAACAGGTGGAAGTTTCATCATTCCTCGACATACAAAACTGGATTTCCCACGATTTAGTGGCCAAGATGACCCTTTGGGATGGTTGAACAGGTGTGAACACTTCTTTCGACACCAACAAATTCTGGAAGAAGAAAAGGTTGGACTTGCTTCTTTTCATTTGGAGGGCAATGCACAACTTTAGTTTCTTCAATTGGAGACAGATCTGCCTCAACTGTCTTGGGATGACTTCAAACGTCATTGTAACCTTCGTTTTGGCCACCAATCAGAAGTCAAAAATTGGGAAAATTGGCTAAGTTACGCCAAATCGGGTCTGTGGCAGATTACCAAGAATCATTTGAGCAATTAATTTCAAGGTCTGGTACACTTACGCAGTCACATAAAATTGAACTTTATATTAGCGGTCTTACTGATTATATAGCAATTGAGGTTGAGTTGCATAATCCTCCAGATTTGGCTACAACGATGAGTTTATCCCGACTTTATGAACGCAAGAAACAACCCATTTGTTCGCAAGTGTTAGATGCTTGCAAATCAAAGAAAGCAGATTTCTCACCTCAACATGTCAGATTTGTGAAGAAACTGACCAGATCTGAAATGGAGGAAAGGCGGCTTAAGGGACTTTGTTTCAATTGTGATGAACCATTCACCCGAGGTCATCAATGCCAGAAATAATTCTGAATTGAGTATATAGATGATGAGGAAGAGTTTGTTGGAAAGGAGGGAAATACTAATTTCTGCACTTAGCGCTTGAGGACAAGCGCGATTTGAAGGAGGAGAGTAATGTTATCAGTCTTTAATCATCCAATAGTTACAACATTAGTTATTTCCTTTTAGCAGTAAACAATAGTTAGAGCATTTAACATTAGTTATTTCCTTTTAGCAGTAAACAATAGTTACAACATTTAGTAGTAGTTATTTTCCTGTAATAGAACAATTTTCGTTCCAGTTATGTTAGGAGATAATGTTCTAGTTTCTAGGGGTAGTTATCTTTTATGTGTTGTATTTAAATTCTGTTTGTCTCAGGAAATGTAAGCAGAAAATTAATTTCTGTTTTTGAGTACTTTAACTCAAGAGATTGCAGGTTCTCTCTTAACGAACCAGCACCATAGGTCGTAAGAAGAAAACTTCAGATTTCATATTGCAGTGTCCCATAACGAGATCCATAACCGGGGACCATAACAATTATGCTGTGGTATAATATATGGTTACCAACAAAACGCCTGGTTTTCAATAGGGAGGTATATGTAGATTAACACAGGGCCTTATCTCTCTACTAAATCCAATCTGATTATAGTACAGAAGGTCTGGTACAGTTATATGCGCTTTAAATATATCATACGGACTTAAGTCAGATAGTATCCTCTTTAATTTATCCCTTGTGACTAAATTTTCATGCTTATTGATTGCAGAAAAACACGGGACATGTGCTTATCCAGTTGTCCATGATGAATATGAATTCTTTGTGACAACGTTGAATGTTTACTTCAAATATAACGTCACAGTAAGTGATTTTTCATGCTATGTATTTTAGTTTTGATATAATATCCTTGGAAGACCTATATATTTTTTATTGTAGCAATGTCATGTCCTTTTCCTTCTTTTTGGTTATACATTCTAATTTTTTTTTTATGCTTGTTGGGATATTTTCATTATATGAAGTTGTTGATGATATCAAACACAGAAGAAGTTGCATCTTGAATAATTATATGTTAAAACTTACTTATGGATGTTTATTAGTACCTAGTTCTTGTCGATACAAAATATATGAAAAAGGAAATCTTTGTGACTCAGTAATTAACAGCAAAATTAAAGGGAGTGGGGGGGGAGGGGGGGGGCTAACCTGGACATGCATTGTGTAACATATATGCTGTAACTTATCAATTAATCGACTGTACCAGAACATTCTTCATATCATTGCTTATGCATTAAAAATGGTTATAATGGTATTATTGTTGATACCGTTTCATTTTGTTTTCAGTTGGATAATTATATGGTAAAACTTACTTATGAATGTTTATTTGTACCTATTTCTTGTTGATACAAAATTTATCAAGAGGGAAATCTTTGTGGACTTGGTAATTAACAGCAGAATTAAGGGGAGAGGGGGGACGTAACCTGGACAAGCATTGTGTAATGTATATGCTGTAACTTATGGATTAATCAACTGTATCAAAATATTCTTGATATCATTGTTTATGCATTAAAAACTCTTTATAATGGTATTATTGTTGACACAGTTTTATTTTGTTATCAGATGAATATTAACAAGATCTCTTCAATGTCAATAACTAACCATCTCGTGATTTTATGCCTGATAATTACATATGAACATGCTGTTGTTCATTGATTAGTCTCTACTGTTTCCTTTTATAACCTGTTGAACACTTGTAAGATTTTTTCCCTGTTAGTCAACTAACTAAATAGTGATTATGTGTGGTACTTAACTAACATTACACACTCAAACACAATGCCAGGAAGTTCTATTTGAAGCTGGATATGTGCCATCAAATTCCGAAAAGTATCCATTAGGAGGCATCATTTCAGCCATTCAAAATGCTTTTCATACAACCCCAGAGTTGGTATGCTCAGGCGATGCCCTGGAAGAACTTCGTATATGTTTCTATAAGAATTTTGAGGTTGGTCTTCTCTCTGATGCTCTGACAGAAATACTGCAATAGATGCTTTGTGATCTCACATTTATTGTTATGTGACCATGATTCTTATAGCATCAAATAAAAAATATCAGACACATTTGTCAGTGCCTGATCCAAAACAGAAATCTTTGTCAGCATCAAGGAAGTACCTTTCATTCTGTTACTTCTTTTCTATCCCGGACAGCCTCAGCAGTAGATATCAAATGACCATAATGCAGAGAGGTTCATGACTTGATCGTTAAGGGTGTATTTCTTGTTTACATGTCTAGGGTTACTAAGGTTTTGTGCATTGCCGAAAGGCCAACTGATAAGACAAATGAACAATAAACAATGACCTTCCTTCTTTTTGATCATCCATTATCTCCTTGGTCGTCCCATTAATGAATATCCTAGATGTTAAGAGCAAGGGGATTAGGAAGAATTTGGGCTTTGTTTTGGTATTCTGATTTTATTCATCATACAAGTTAGTGGAAAAAGTTAATTTCATGTTTATCTTGAATCTCTATTATTAGAACACCGTCATTCCCCTAATCTTCTCCATTACAATTAGAAGTGAATAATAAACATGTGCTTCAATACCGTCCTTCTTACAGCCTCGAGACTGTGCACATGATACAAGCTCAAGAGGGTCATGTCCTCAGTACGTCAGCTTGCCAGCCCATGGATCATTGGGTAAGTTCTCTTTGTTTTTTCTTCCTTTGGCTGCCTACTTCATTTGTTTAGCTTAATTGATCTGCATGTATTAAAAATATTCTCTTACACAACAAACTTGAAGTTTTGGGAGCCATTCTTATGATTGTTCCGAGTACCATGCGTAAGATAAATATGAATATGACATGGTAGATGATGTACATACTGACTAAAGTGCAGAGTAAAGTTCAGCAGAGAACGGAGTAGCTCCCTCCTCTCTGATTTCCCTACATACTAAGTAAATTGCAACAAAGAAGGGAGTAAATGAACACACCTACGCATTGATGTTCTACTTGCCTTTCTTAAAAAAAAAAACTCCTAGGTATTGATGTGATGGATGCCATCATCAAACAACTACAACAAACTCAGTGCAATCTCACAAGTGGGCTCTGGGAAGGGTAGGATATATTTAGACCTTACCCCTACCTTTGTGGGGTAGAGAGAGTCTTTCCATTATGGATGTCGTCTTCAGTAACCTATTTTCCATCTAAAATAGTGGACCTCATTTTCTTTTGATAGAAGAGCATGCATAATAGGTTAGGATGCCTCATTACCTTAAATACTTTAATATGGTCCCTAATATGGATCTGGTTATGGGACGCTGCAAGATGTAATCACATGTTTTCTTCCTATGATCGATGGTGTGGGTTCGTTAAGAGATAATTTGCTATCTCTTGAGTTTAAGTACACAAAAACTGGAATAATTTTTTGCTTAGATTTCATGGGACAACCATTGAGTTTAAATACAATATTGATAAGCTAACTACTCCTAGAAACTAGGACATCGTTTCCCCTCATTTAAATCCTGCTCATCTCAAGCGCTGAGGGTGAAAACTACTAGTGTTTCCCTCTTTTTCAACAAATTGTTCCTCATCTTTTATCGAGTCAACTTAGAATAATATCTTACATTGATAAGCTCGGGTGAACAGTTCACCACTTTATGAAACAAAAAGTTCTCTTAAGTCGCCTTTTTTTGCATTTCAAATCAGGTCAATTTCTTCACAAATCTGGCGTGTTGCTGAGGTGAGAATTATGTTGTCTTTGATAGACATACACCTAATAATTGCAAATAAAGAGGTTGTTCCTTGCTTTCATAAAGCTGGGAAATACTCGTCATAGCCAAATCGGAAGGATTATGCAAGTCTACCTTAATTGAAGATTATGCAATTGGACCTCAATTGGCATGTAATCAGCAAGATCACTACATGTAAATTCAAGTTTTTACACTTGTGTAAGGGTACCAACCCGCCAAACCAATTGTTCAAACTTTTCTTGATATCTGACACCGTCCCAATTTGACTTAATTTAGCGAATACTCCCGAATTTTGACTTCTAATTTTGGTCCAAAACAAAGGTTGCATTGGCGTTTGAACTCATCCCAAGAGCATTGAGGCGTATCTTTTTCTAGTTGAAAAAACCGGGGTTGTTCTTTTCCTTCAAATGAAAAGAAGCAAGTCTATTTTTCTTCTTCTTCTGGTGTGTGTTTGCTGGTGTTGAAAGAAATGCTAGCACTTGTTCAGCCATCCCAAAGGGTCCTATTGGCCATTAAATTGTGGAAAATCCAACATTGTATATCTAGGAATGATGGAACTTCCTCCTATTATGATTTTGACCCTCCTTCCACTGTAGCTTTACCCTTCCAACCTTAAGTATGACCGACATTTTCATTTGATTCATAATTGGCCTTTGAATTTGCTAAAATACTTTGTGAATGCTTTATGTCTTGGCTACATTGTCTGCACATTCTTTTTGGAACAAGTTCACCAATTGTCCTCATTGTTGGATTTGGTCTCCCATAATGCTCGCTCTGATAATAAGTTGCTATGGTCCTTAAATGAATCTAGTTATGAGAAGTTGCATGATGAATTAGATGTTTTCTTGCTACGACTATGGTTTTGGTTCATCAAGGGAGAACTTGCAATCTCTTAAGTTGAAGTACTCAAATATTGGAATAATTTTCTGCTTAGATTTCATTGGATAAGTATAGAGTTTAAACACATTATTTATGAGATAACTTCCGTCTAGAAACTGTGACATGGTTTCCTAAAGGTACTGAAATGAGATACTACTGCTAATAACAACAATAAATAACTACTATTAAAACTTGTTGCTCCCAAATGCACACGCAAGTGTACGTAGTCACATAAGTAATAAAATGACTCTTTTAGAATTGAGTTGTCGAACCCAAAGGACTTACAATCAATTTATATTAAATCCACAATTTAAAGCAAGTGTTTTCAAGAACTTCTGTTTTCATTCAATACTATTATTGCGAATTATGCAATTATATAAGTAACTAACAACGACAACTTCAATTTTGGTGATTGAAACAATTAAGGGACAATTCCAAGGTTGCAACATGCATAAGGTTTCATGTATCATATGATTCATATCTCATGCAGTGAATTAACTATGGTTATCAAATGACTACAAGGTTGATTTTATGATCATGATCTCTCGACCTCTAGTCGCCTACTCCAATTGACTGTCCAACTACATTGTTGAATGGAGATAGACAAAACTCAATTAGCGAACATTTATATTTTTATCCTGTTTTGTAACCAAGTCGGTGTTCGTTCGCTGTCAATCCTGAACAAGAATTTGAACAAGTGATATGCAAGAGAGATTGAGCTCTTTGTATTCTTTGGTCTATCTACCTCTCTATCTCTTGAGTTCAAGAATAAACAATAGATTTATCTCTATGGTAATCAAACATAAAATACTAAAACAAGAATACAAAAGTAACTTAAGCGATAACCAACGTTAATTCAAAACAATTGATGTTCAACAATTACTCGTAGCTACAGCCCCAGAACAAAGGTTTTTAGCCAAAAAATATTATTCAAAGACTCAAAAACTATTAATTTCATGCAAATCGAATTTAAAGGAAGAGTAGAGAATTGAAACTTAGGACAAATTGTTAATCCATTGCTCTTGCACACGAAAAAGTACTTCACCAAATAACCCTAGGGTCATATTTATAGAGTATAGGAAATTAATTCCGACTTTTAATTAACTTTGGAATCCTAAAACAACTAAAATTCGCCGGAAAAATTGGGGACAATGCGCCCGAATCGCGCTAGGAGAGGTCTGGGCATGTCCAGGCCTGGCGCATTACACCACTAGTACGCCTGAAAGTGTTCTATAAAATTTTGATGTTGGCGCCGTGCCACACCATCACGCCTAATGTGCTGGGGCAGTGCGTCCGGCTTCTCCTTCGATTCATTTTCGTCGATGTCGTTTCCTTTGCTCCCGTTGTGTGCATACTTCCTTAGGGACCCCTGCATATAGCTAATCATATAGGTTAGTGTGCAATCATCTTAAGAATTATCTAAATATACCAATTAGAATTAAGAATGCTCTCAAAACATAAGGTAAACACGGGCAATGCACAGTATTTGGGCATATAAATACGCTCAAGATCACCACCTCACACTTAAGCTTTTGTCCGTCCTCGAACAATACTATCATTTATCAACTTTGGACTCATCCACCCAAAGTAAAATCAACCAAACATATTCAATTATGCTTTTGTAATCCACACTTTATGCAACAATCAACAATTTAGTTCATTTTGTTAGTTTACCAATAACACCACATAACCTCAATGAATGACTCTTCACGAATATTTCGGGCCAACGTAATCATATAAGAACACACCAAAATATAATTCACCCAAACGTGCGTCATGAATGCCCTCACCATTTTTAGTTAGCCTTACACTCATCATATTTCAAACCAAGACCTATTTTTCAAAGTTTAGCACTCATCCACAACAAATGATGTCCTTTCATATTCTTACATACCATAAGCTTGCCCTTAGGGTACTTTAACTTTCACAAAGCACTAATCATGGAATCAAGAGGACTTAAGTTTGGTTGTAATGTCGGTATAAGGCAAGGGAGGGTACATTTAGGGGTCGTTTGGTAGAGTGTATAAGAAAAAAATAATGCATGTATTAGCCTTGGTACTCTTTTTCAACCTATGTATAATTAATGCTTACATTAGTTATACACTCTATTGTGTATTCAAGTGTGCATTGCTAATGCCATGGATTTCTAAGCATTAGCAATGCAATGGTTTTAATGGATGCATTAACATGATAAAAGACTCAATTGTCCCACAAAGCTTTTGAAACATCTTTTCTTGCATTACTCTTTGTAAATAATTTTTTAATGCAATACACACTATTTTTAATGCATCAAACCAAACAATGCATTAAAATAATCCGTGTATAATTAATGCAAGCACAACTAATACATGCATTGCTAATGCACTCTATCTAACATTATTCTTATACACTCTACTAAACGACCTCTTAAGATATAATTAGTGACTATTCCTCCCTAATGCAATTGTTTATTTTTCAGACATACTTCTTCAACCACACTTCTCTTTTCTTTGGTACAAACCTCATAAATATCCTTCAATTCAAGTTTCAAGCTTTAACCTTTTGTATATTTAAGCACTTGTTTCCAATTCAAGCAATATTTTTCTTTTATAATTTTTTTCAATGCAGGTGCTTTTGCAATTTATAATCATGGGCCATGTTTTTCACCTTCTTTCTTTAATTTCAACACAAAACAAGCATTTCCACCCTACTTCACTTCTACCGTTGTTTTTATTTTGCCTCTTAACATAGTGCATTAAGGATCAACTTTTGGATCAAACAAAGTAATGGTATCAATAAAAAAGGATTCGACTCAATATGTGGTTAGTAAAAAATGAAAGGCTAAAAGGCTCAACAGGGCTTTACTAAGGATAATTCATATGGAAGCACATAAGGAAGTTAAAATTGACTATTCAGAGAAATGCCTCAATCCTATTCCACAATCCATACGAGTTACTTATTAGCCATGCCTATAAATATTTATGATGACAGTGTATTAAATAAAGGAAAAGAAAATTGTGAAATTTGCCCCTTAGTGTACCTAGAAATCTTGTCAAATTTAGAAAATTTTTGGCGTACACATGATCAGTCTTTTGGACGGTGAAAGGCGACAAGGGTCTGCCTGGCTGCTCGCCTTTTTGAAGTGTGGTGCCATTAATACCAAAAAATGAAAATATTTAATTACATATCTAAATAATCAAAATTTCAATAGCAACAACATATTAACAAATATTTCAATTCAAAAAATGAAAACAAATAATACATATTAGAAGTCTAGAACTTGAAAGAGAACAACAATCAAAATAGTGAGAAAAAAACGGAGGTAGAAGAAACTCTGAGAAGAAGGAACAAATAACAAGGGAGAGAAAATTTGAAGAAAAGAAATACGTATTGATTGGACTTTGGAGTCGCCGGAAAAGTCTGGCTGATCACCAGAGAAGTCTAGTTGAGTCGACTGGTTTGAGTTGCAGTCACTGTCTAAGAGTGCATGTCTAAGAGTGCAACTGTGAGAATTTGGAAAGAAAACCCTAAAATTATCTTTTAACTTTTAAAATCCTAAATTGATCGCCTTTTTTTTTATTTAAGAAAATACAAAAGGCGATGCCTTTCTCGCCATGGCATCGCCTTTTGAAGATCCTCTCACCACAAAGCTAAATGGCGCACATTATATATGAATTTTGTGGGTATTTGCAGATTCCTTAGAGGAAGCATTCTTTACTTGTGATATCTGAGTAATAGGAGACACTCTCATTAAAAAGTAAATGAACATAACACATTATTTTTCTTTTTTCCGTCTCCTTTATCCCCTTTTGGCTCTTGATGGCATAGTTCATTTTCATGTGAATTTTGGGTTCTTTAAGAATTTTTTTTCTCCTGCATCTTAGGTAAATATAGCGTTTTGGCTGAATCAGCTTAAAGCCTTGGTTTCTTAATAGTAATTTTTCTCTCTATTTTCTCCACAAGAGAGGCTGAACTTGCAAGCTTGCTTTCAGCTAAAAAAATATGTCATGTTGGTCGAATTAGCAGAAGTGTAGTTCTAACTGTTTCGTCCATATGACCGAATGACCGGACCAACAGGGTGTGTGGAAAGTCGTGTACCACTCCTGTTTGAATTTTGGCATCATACACCGTCAAATGTTTTAATATGTAACACTGTCTTTTTCCAATGGTCTTTTATAAATCCACTATCCATTGTCATAGGGCATCTCACTCATTTTCTTTGTTCCTTTTGTTTCATTTGCTAGGTCAAAGTTGCTAGAGAGATTTGTACCTAGCAGAATAGGGTACATATTGTTGTTCTCAATGTGATAATTTTTTGTTTTGACTTTTGGTTTACAGGGTTTAGAAGCAATACAACAGCAGCTTCTTAGTTTGCAGAATGGACTTTGGTTTCATCAGATAATTTGACAAAGGTGCCGAATGACCTTGGCTTTATTGCTTTACGGTGAAGCCTGTCATAATACAAGTTTCAGCTTCAGATTGGTTAATCCTTTCTCACTTGCAAATCTACAGGTGGATGAATAATATTTCCTCTATACTTTCTAGGTCTATTATCAACGCAACCGTAACCAGATTAATAATGTTCCCTTTTCTGCTATTCCAGTTTATCAAAGTAAAATTTCGACATGGTTTGTACATACTGGTGCATGAACGTAAAGAACTGTTGGGTTTCTTATATTGCTAATTCAGTATTGTGAAACCCTAGTAAGTGTTATTCCAATGATTCCCTTCTAGAATAGTGAGTTAGGGGTGTTTAGAGAACCTTGAAGCTATGGTCATTTCATATCAATATTTGCTCACTGCCCAAGCATGTATTGGGGCGGGCTGGAGGCAATGTCCCAGTTCAAAGTAAATGGAATAGAGGATGCAATCCCTCAATGAAACATTTCAAAAAGACATCCATCTGTGTCTGTGCTTGCTTTATGTGAATGATAAATTCGCTTGACCAACTTATAAGCTTTCAGACACTCTCAACGTTGATTTTGTTAAGTCCATAATTGACACTCCTAATCCATGGTAGGACTCCATGATTGATGTTCTGTCTCCTAGTTATGTTAGTTGGTTCTCCTCAACACCATCTCAACAGTTAGGTTGTTTGAGAAAAGTTGTATTACACTTCACATTTGGTTACTGCGGCGTGGATGATGTGGTTACTTGCCTTTGGAGTCTTTGTGGTAAAAAGGTACCGCCAAAGCTCAAAGGTAATAAGTTCTATAGAGTGGTCTACAGACATTCTTTTATCGGGCAGAGTGTTGGTCAAACTCTCATGCCCAGAAGATGCATGTTGTGGAGATGATGATGTTGAGGTAGATGTGTGGTCATACTAGGAGTGATACAATTAGAAATGAGAATATCTGTGATAAGGTGGGAGTGGCCTATGAGGTGGGAAACAAGCGAGGCGAGACTGAGATAATTGGATATATGAAGAGGAGATGCGTAGACGCACCAATAAAGAGGTGCCACGAATTGGTTATAAAGGGTATGAGGAGAGAGAAAGATTGATCAAAGAAGTATTGAGGAGAGGTGATAAAATAAGATATGACGCAACTTCAGGTTATTGAGGACATGACCTTAGGTAAGAGGGTGTGGAGGAGACGCATTATGGTAGAAGATTAGGAGGTAGTGTAGTGTTGTCTTACTTAGGGTGACTAGTATTTGCCATGGTACTAGTTGGATTGTTGTAGTTCTATTTTTTTTTAATCATTGTTTGTTATTGTTTTCAATAATCTATTCTAGTATATTATTTAGGGAAAATTACGCGGATAAGCAAATTTATACTATTTTATTACTCATCATAGCTATAGTTTGCTATAATTACCACTCGCGACTAACATTATACATTAATTACATGGTCTGACTTCGAGTTTGTATAATTAGTCATGTTTGTATATGTATAATTCGCCAGGATATACAAATAAATATGTATAATATACAATTTTTTAGTCTATATACATATACAATTCACCTCTCTCCCACTCTTTGCCCTCTCTCTCTCTCCTCTCTCCTCTCTCCTCTCTCTCCCAATCTCGCTGCCATTTATACAAATATATATGTATAATATACAGTTATATACAATTATATACATAAACATTCACCTCTCTCCCACTCTCTGCCCTCTCTCTCTCGCCTCTCTCCTCCCTCTCTCGATCTCGCTCGCCTCTCTCCCAGTCTCGCTCGCCTCTCTCCTCCCTCTCCCAATCTCTCTTGCCACATATTCAATTACATATGTATAATATACAATTATCTAACCAATATACATATACAATTCACCTTTCTCCCACTCTTTTCCCCCTCTCTCGCCTCTCTCCTCTCTCTCTCCCAGTCTCGCTCGCCTCTCTCCTCTATATAACTTGTAGCTATAAATTATAATTATCAAACTATAGCTATGGAGAGTAATTAATTATTTTAAAGTGGCTATATGTGAAAGTTTCCCTATTATTTATTGTGTTTTGATTATCATGTTATTTTATTAATGGTTTTGGCTCCTTTCTGGTAGACTTTGGACTTTTTCCTCATTATTTGCTATATTCTTTTCACAGTCTCCTCCTTTTTAATTGGATATGTTGTACTTGAGTCAATTATCTTACGGAAACATCTCTACATTCATGAGGTGAGGTAGTGATAAGACTTGCATGCATTCTACTCTTTTCAGACCTCATTTATAGAATTTTATTTGATACGTTATTGTTATTTGGTTACTGGAATAAGCAAACACTTCATGGTATAAAACTTTCATATAATTTTATACTACATAAATAACTGTTGTAGATAGATTTCACTATTTGATTAGGACGATAGAGTGGTTATGAGTGCTTCAATAAGAATGGACCCTTCTAGATTGTATTTCAAGAATTCGAACACAAATTCATTTCAATAAAAAAAATATTGTTGTAAACAAAATTAATGAATGTCCATTATATTCCTGTTATGCCTATAAAAGACATTGTAATCTCTATAGAAAATACACCAAAATAAAGAAGATTCAAGTTTCCTATTTTATCTCTCTACTACATTCTTCTCTCCTTAATTGCTACTAGTTTAATTTTAGTATAGAAAATACACCAAAATAAGGAAGATTCAAGTTTCCTATTTTATCTCTCTACTACATTCTTCTCTCCTTAATTGCTACTAGTTTAATTTTAGTACTTAGTCTTTATTTTATAACACGTTATCAGCACGAGACTCTGTCATATCAAAGTTTGAAAACCAAATTTGAAGGCTAAGGTATTATTATTTTTCTTCTTTTTATTGTGACTAATCTTACTAAACTTGAGTTTGTTGCCCTTCATAGTTCGGGCAAGAACTATCTCTCATGGGTATTGGATGCTGAAATTCATGCTATGTGTCTTGGAGACACCATTAAAATTGAAAATAAAGCATCAAAATAAGATTGTGCTAAAGCAATGATATTCTTACGTCATCATATTGACGAAATTTTGAAATTTGAATATCTCACAGTCAAAGATCCACTTGTTCTCTGGAATAATCTAAAAAAAAGGTATGACCATTTGAAGATGGTCATTCATCCAAAGGCACGATATGATTGGATGAATTTAAGACTACAAGACTTTAAGTCTATTCATGAGTACAATTCTGCCATGTTCAGAATTATTTTTCAATTGAAACTATGTGGAGATACAGTTAATGATGTTGATATGCTGGAAAAAACGTTCTGCACATTTCATGCCTCGAATGTGCTTTTACAGCAACAATATCGAGAAAAGGGTTTCAAGAAGTATTCTGAACTGATTTCTCATCTTTTCGTGGCTGAACAAATAATGATTTATTAATAAAAAATTACGAGAATTGTCCCACTGGATCTACACCACTTCCTGAAGTGAATAGGTGTACGCCCACCACGCTAGGCGTGGAAGAGGTCGTGGCCGTGGCCGTGGTCGTAATTATGACCAAGAGCGAAACCCTTTTCCCGATGTTAATCATCACCAAAGAAAAATAGCCATGAAAGGGGAAAAGGAAAAGATGAGAAACGTGAAACAATTAAAATAAATTATTTCCGATGTGGTGGAAGGGGTCATTATGCACGTGATTGTCGTACTCGTAAACACTTGGTTGAACTTTATCAAGAATCACTAAAAAGGAAGGATAAAAATTCCAAAACTAATTTTATCACTGATCATGTTGACATCACACACTTGGATGTGACAGATTTCTTCACACACCCTGAAGGAAAAATAGATCACTTAATTGTTGACGATTCTGTAGATATGAAAGAATAATCATGATTGATATTTACTAACGTTATTAATATTTGTTGTTTTGTATTGATCATAATGTGAAAAATAAATAGTTAAAGTGCTCGTATTTGTCCATGCATATTCGTTAAGTCCCTTCTTTTAGAAACACCAATGAAAGTGAGTTGGAATGTTATAATTTGAAGAAGAATGAAAAAATATTAAAATTATACTTTCTTCTTATCTTTTGTGGCCATAAAAGGAAAATGTATACGTAAGACCACTACCTAAATTGGTAAGTGGAAAACATCTTTTTTCTTTTTGTCATTCAAATGTCCTTTCAAAGATATTAAAATTATTATTATATTAATACTTATACTATACATGCTAAACTAAATCAAATTTAGTGTTAAAGATTTGAGTGATAAAAATCTTATGCATTATTAATGATTCAAATGTCATTTTAACACTTATTTATTTCATAAATTATTTAATAGAAGATAATTAATTATTTAATATAAATTTATTTCATTACTTTTGAAGATATGGATAATTCTCCAAGCAAATTATTAAATTATGAAGACATTTGCTTGATTTATTCTCGTACAACACACACGATATTAAAAAGTAAAAAATATTTTTCTCATTTGAGTATGGGCAATATGAATGTTACTACGATATCTGGTAGTACTAATATGATTAAGGGCTCCGAAAGAGCCATTATAATTTTGCCCAAGGGAACTAAACTCATAATAAATAATGCCATGTTTTCTCCTCAGTCTCGGAGAATCTTATTGAGTTTCAAAGATATTTGTGAAAATGGTTATCATATCAAGACAATTGATGAAATGAATCTTGAATATCTTGGTATAACCAAAAATGTCTCCGGGCAGACATATATTATAGAAAAATTCAAAGCCTTATCTTCTGGATTGTATTGGACAAAGATTAGTGCAATTGAGGCACATTTTATAGTAAATCGGGGGTTTACTGATTCCAATACTTTCGTACTTTGGCATGATCGTTTGGGATATCCTGGGTCTATAATGATGAGACAAATTATAGAAAATTCAAATGGGCATCCATTAAAGAAGTTGAAAATTTAAATGGTGAATTTTCTTGTGATGCATGTTATCAAGGCAAGTTAATTGTGAGACCATCACCAACAAAGGTCAAAATTGAGTCCCCTGCGTTTTTGAAACGTATACATGGGTACATTTGTGGGTCAATTCACCCACTGAGTGGGCCATTTAGATATTTTATGATCCTGATAGATGCTTCCTCTAAATGGTCTCATGTATGACTATTGTCATCTCGCAATTTGACATTTATAAAATTGTTGGCACAAATAATACGGTTACGGGCACAATTCCCTGATAATCAGATTAAGTCTATTCGCCTTGATAACGCTGCGAAATTTTCATCCCAAACATTCAATGATTATTGTCTGTCGATCGGGATAAGAGTTGAACATCCTGTAGCTCATGTTCACACTCAAAATGGTCTGGCTGAGTCATTAATTAAACGACTGCAGTTGTTTGCAAGACCATTACTTATGAAAACTAAGTTGTCCACTTCTGTGTGGGGTCATGCAATTTTGCATGCAGCACTTATTCGTCTCAGATCGATAAATTATCTTAATTTTTCTCCGTTACAATTGGCTTTGGGTCAACAACCCAATATATCTCATCTGAGAATTTTTGGATGCGCTGTTTATGTGCCGGTAGCACCACCACAGCGCACTAAGATGGGTCCCCAAAGAAGGTTAGGAATATATATTGGGTTTGAATCGCTCTATTATTCGCTACCTTGAGCCATTAACTGGAGATACGTTCACAACACGATTTGCAGATTGTCGGTTTGATGAGACACTTTTCCTAAAATTAGGGGAGAAAATAGTGAAATTAAAGAAGAAAATTTGTGGAAAAATCCATCATTGTCTCATCTTGATCCTCGTACTTCCATTTGTTAGCTAGAAGTACAAAAGATCATTCATTTGCAAAAAATCGCAAATCAAATGCCAGATGCATTTACAAATTTGAAAAGGATTAGTAAATCACATGTTTTTGCAAAGAATGTCCCAGTTCGAATTGATGTCCCCATAGGACCATCAACTAGTGTCATAGCTAATGAATCAAAAGCACGCCTGAAGCGTGGTAGACCATTAGGAACAAAGGATCAAAATTCTAGAAAAAGAAAATTAAAAGATCAAAATGACAGTATGAAAAAACCTCACATAGAAAGTCAAACCTCACATAGAAAGTCAAGATGTGAGTAATTCTGATATCCTTGGAGGAATCAATGAGCTTGAGACTCAAGGAAATAATGAACTATCCATAAAATCAAGTGATCATGAAACAAATCTGAATCGCTCAAAAATAGCGGTGGATTATGTTTTTGCATACAATGTTGCATAAAAAATTATGCAAAATTGTGAGGATCTTGAACCTCAATATGTTGAAGAATGTCGACAGAGAAATGATTGGAAAAAATGGCAAGAAGCAATTCAATCAGAATTGAATTCACTTGTCAAGCGCGAAGTTTTTGGGCCTATAGTAGAAACACCTAATGGTGTTAAACCTGTTGGCTATAAATGGGTTTTTATGCGGAAAATAAATGAGAAAAATGAAATACAAAGGTACAAAGCATGTCTTGTTGCACAAGAATTTTCTCAAAGGCCCGACGTCGATTATGAAGAGACATACTCACCCGTTATGGATGCAATAACATTGCGTTTATTTCATTAGTTTGACGATCCATGAGAAACTTGAAATGCATTTGATGGATGTGGTTACATCCTATCTTTATGGATCACTCGATAATGAGATATACATGAAAATTTCTGAAGGATTCAAAATGCCCAAAGCATACAGTTCAAAGCCTCGGGAAATGTACTCAATTAGATTGCAAAGATCATTGTATGGTTTGAAGCAATCTGGACATATGTGGTATAACCGTCTTAGTGAGTATTTATCTAAGGAAGGTTATATAAATGATGCGATTTGCCCATGTGTTTTTATAAAGAAAACAATATCAGGGTTTGTTGTACTTGCTATTTATGTCGATGACATAAACCTTATTGGAACTCCAATGGAAATTCAAAGGACAATCGATTATTTAAAGAATGAATTTGAGATGAAAGATCTCGAAAAGACAAAATTATGTCTTGGTTTGCAAATAGAGCATTTGAAAAATGGTATTTTTGTTCATCAATCTGCATACACAGAAAAGGTGTTGAAAAGATTTTATATGGATGAACCACATCCATTAAGTACTCCAATGGTTGTTCGATCACTTGATGTAAATAAAGATCCATTTCAATCTCAAAAAAAGGATGAAAAAATTCTCGGTCCTGAAGTACCATATCTCAGTGCAATTGGTGCATTAATGTACCTTGCTAACACTACAAGGCCTGATATAACCTTTTCGGTTAATTTGTTAGCAAGATATAGTTCTGCTCCTACTAAGAGACATTGGAATGGAATCAAACACATATTGGGGTATCTAAAAGGGACTATTGATATGGATTTATTCTACTTTGACGATTGTAGTCCACATCTTGTTGGCTATGCTGATGCAGGATATTTGTCTGACCCACATAAAGCTAGATCTCAAACAGGTTATGTATTCACATGTGGGGGTACTGCTATATCTTGGAGATCTATGAAATAGTCCATCGTGGCCACTTCATCAAATCATGCTGAGATAATAGCTATTCATGAGGCAAACCGAGAATGTGTGTGGTTAAGGTCCATTATACACCTTATTCGAGAAAAATGTGGTTTGAAATGCGACAAGGTACCCACAATTTTATATGAAGATAATGCATTATGCATAACACAACTCAGGGGAGGATTCATAAAAGGCGATAGAACGAAACACATTCACCAAAGTTTTCTACACATATGAGCTCCAGAAGAATGGTGATATCAACGTACATTAGATTCGTTCGAGTGATAATATGACTGATTTATTCACCAAGTCTTTGTCAACCGCAACTTTCGAGAAGATGATATACAAGATTGGAATGAGAAAACTTGGGCAGCTAAATCATGGTTTTCATCAGGGGGAGTAAAATACGCGCTGTACTCTTTTTTCCTTAATCAAGATTTTATCCCACTGGATTTTCCTGATAAGGTTTTTAATGAGGCAACAAGTAATGCGTATTAGGAACAACTATTTACATTTGTTACTTTACTAAGAATTTTATTTTAAATGGACATCCAAGGGTGAGTGTTGTAAACAAAATTAATGAATGTCCATTATATCCATCTTATGCCTATAAAAGGCATTGTAATCTATATAGAAAATACACCAAAATAAGAAAGATTCAAGTTTTCTATTTTATCTCTCTACTACATTCTTCTCTCCTTAATTGCTACTAGTTTAATTTTAGTACTTAGTCTTTATTTTATAAAAAATATATAATTGTTAAGATATCTAACACCTTATTTATTAGTGGGAAGTTAATCCCATTTTGTCCTTTTTTTCCTTTCAATAACAATAATATATTCAGTAAAATTCGAAATTTTTATGGAATTTTGAGAGGATGAAAAGTACACAAATTTTAAGAAAATTTCATAAAGATAAGAGACCGGTTTCTTTGCCTAATATAAAAGAAAAAGCACATATATTTTTGTCATTTTAAACTAGTGCATTCCTCTAAGTTGTGTAGTGAGATGTTATTAAACACGCATATTATACCATGAATAAAATTCAGCATTACATAGTACTTCCTTTATTGTGTATTTTATATTATTGAGGAAAAAAAGATAAATATATCTCCGAACTATGATAACGGTACGAGTATACCCCTCGTTATATTATTAAGATATCAGTGTTCCTACCGTTCAAATTATGAAACGTTTATACCCGATGTCAATCGACGCAATATTTAATAAATTTCTACTCAGAAATTAAAAAAACTCACCCGATAATTATAAATTCACCCAAATAAAAATATCCACACTCAAATTACAAAAAGATTTCACTGTAATTTCCGGATGCCTTGTCATACTTGAAAATAATTCCAACAAGCCAACCCAAATGCCTACACGCTGACTTCCATATCGCTACTCCTGGCAGTTGAAAACTCCATTCGTAAGTAACATTTCACAACTTCAAACTCGCAAAACCTAGTCGTTGATCCCCTGAGATCCTACTTTGAATAATTTGATGACTCCTCAGACCATCTCCAACCCTACTCTATTTTATCCTCCATTCTCTATATTTGGAGAGTAAAATAGAGAATGTCCTCTCCAACCACTCTCTATTTTACCCTCTACTCTTCAATTATAGGGAGTTGAATAGTAATTCTCTTTTCATACTCTCTATTTCACTTTTTGAATATTATATTATTATTTTTACTTTTTTGCAATTAACATATTATTTTTTATATAAGGTTATTAATTAGATCTCTAATATATGCAATTCTTTTTAAATTTAATATAATATTTTTAAAAATATATTATTTTATATATACTACTTTCATCTCGAATTAATAATATTTTAAATATTTTTTTAATTGTCGTCACTTTGTGATACAATTTGATGTTATATTAATTTCCACTATGAAAAATGCACAAAATTTAAATGATAAGATAAAAATTTTAATTTAAAAATATAATACATAACATAATAATTTTAATACAAGATAACAATAGATACAATGCATAACATAATAATTTTAAAAATCACAACATTTAGTAATCCAGTAAGTCGTTTCTAGATTTAACATATTCAAAAAAAGAAATTAGTGTATGATTTAAAGAAGTTGTGATAGTGATTGCGGTTGTGTTGATGATTTCTTTTTTCAATTATTCGTAGTTGTTCTTTAGAAATTTAGAATAATATATAATTTAATATTAAATAAAAATTCAAAAATTTAAAATTTTATATTATGATAATTCATAAAAAAAGATTTATATTATGGAATAAAAAAAAAATAGAAATAATAATATAATATTGTGGAGAGAGAAAAAGATTCCTTAGAGAGTAAAATAGAGAATTGAGTTGGAGTTGATTGTCTGAAAAAATAGAGAACTCTATATTTGAAGAGTAAAATAGAGTATAGTGTTGGCGATGCCTTAGATCTCAAAACGAAAGACGCTCTCTTGAAGCATCAAGGATGAATTTCACAATGCTCCAACAACACAAATAAAGAACAAATCAAAGAAGTGAAACAAATTGAACAACCCAAAAAGCTTGAAATTTAAGAAAAATAATTCTTTTTTCCAAAAATTTACTTTTAATGATGTGTAAATTGAAGTTATCAATGGAAGTTTACGAAGAAACAACCTATGGTTCTCGGATGAAATTTCTCAAATGGCTTACCACAGAGAAACAAGTTCTCATATGGTTCACCAGAGAGAACACAAGTTCTCAGATGGTTTAACAAAGAGAAAAATCGATACTATCTTAAATGGGTTATCAGAGAGAACACAAGTTAAAGCATCCAAATAAGAGATTCGTAAAGAACAACTTTAAAGGCAGCGAAGACTGAAACTAAATCTACATAACATAGAAACAAATACCTATTACAACCACTAAGATTGTCGTGTTCTTTACCGACAATGATGGGTATGTCAATGGCTACCATGATTGATAAAAAATTAGTCAATGTAATCACTCATAATGTGCTAACAAGGTGCAAGTTGGACCAGATTTGGGCGGCGACGGCTAAGCTCATACCGGAGAACTATTACTGGACGGGAAAAAATTAATTTGTGGAAGAATTGTGGGTTCAAGTTATGTGGGTCGTGGGTGGGTTAGATATTATGGGTAGATGGGTGGGCTTTATTAATTTGTGGGTAAAAATTAAATTGAATTTGGATATACCGTTTAGATAATGACACGTGGCCCTCCGTTTGTTACAAGGGTAAACACAACTCAAAAGATTGACGGTAAGTGTATGAATAACCTTAAAGTATAAAGAAGGATACTAATATACTATTTATGATAATTTGGAGTTATATTTATCTTTTTTTCCTATTATTTAATTGTAAGAGTATTGATAAAAAAACAAAATTGAAAATTCTTAAAATGATAAAGATCAATTAAATATAGCAAACATACTCTTACCATATATCTACTCATATTTTCTTTGTTCTTTCCATATTTTCTTTAAATCTTTACAATAATAATTGACTATTCAGAAAATCTTCAATTCAATTTTAATTGAGTGTTCTTAATTTTTTTTCTTTTAAACTTGAATTGTAGGATAAGTTTTCAAATTGTTGGTTAAATTTTTTTATTTTTGTTTGGAAAAGAAAACAATACATGCTTCATAAAATGTTTGTCACATTATTTTATTATTATTAATTGCAAGACAAAATAAGGCAACTCTTTCCTTACTACATTTACTCTTCTATTATTTGATCAAAATATTGGATAAGTTAAAAATAATTGTTGTTAATTTTGACTTAAAAAGGTGAATGGGAGTGGGCTCTTTATGAAACTCCAAATTCAAAATTATTTCATAGTTTATTATTTGACATGATTTGCATAATTTGAATTTGATTTTGAATTTTACATGAGAAAATTTTCAAATTATATAAACGTCATAATGTGGATAAGATTCTAATACTATATAACTTAATTTTTAATAAGATAAAGTAAAAAGGTAATTGAAATAAATATAATGTGAGGGTCTTTGTACTTTCACTTTTTGTTATTTTTTTTAAAAATAAAAATATCCTTCAATAAAATAATTTTATCTCACTATTTTCAAAAAATATAAATTGTGCATCGCGCTATTACATATATAAATGTATACTTTAGTGACCATCGGATAATTACGAATCCGACCAATAACCTCAATCAAGTGCTTCAGAGGTGGACCCCATTCTTCCATTGCTATAGAATTAGGAGTCATTTAGTTTGAATTCAAGTTATGATGATATCAGTATGATAGACATTAGTTATGGTGAGATAAGTTATGATGAGATAAATTATTCTAAAATTATTTTTTTATTGAATGTTTGGTTTGTTGTATTCAAAATAATAAATCTTAAGAACAACATATATGTTTACAAAAATATCCTTCATGAATGTAAAAAGTAATGTATAAAAAGCGTGTAAAGAAATATTTTTGTCATTTAGTCATTTTATCTCAGAATAAGTTATTCCGACATTACTATACCACCTAAAGGAAGGGATTGTAAGCGTCTAAAGTTTCATCCCTAAAATACAGCAAACAGGAAAGAAAAAAAGCAAACAAACAACATTAGTATTTGAATTTATGCGAATGTTACAATCTTTATAAAATCATTAATAAAAGATATGTAATCCCCTGATTATTCTCTTCACGGATGTTCTTGATTTGATGAAATACTTGTGGCTCAAAAGTTGGAGCGAGACTTCTTTGTACGCGGAATACTTGTAGATCACCACTATGTATGTGTCTCTGTCTTTTTTTTTTTTTTTGGTCTTATGAAGATCTCTTTATATAGGTTTGAGCTAGGGTTTTAGGGGTATTTTTCTTTCAAACAATTTTGGACCTTGGGTTTGAAGAACATGAGTTGGGCTCGTCTGGTCAACTTAATGGACTGACCCAAATATAATTTGGACTTCATTTAAGTCATATATTTTGACTTAAATATAAATCCGAATTTATTAACGAATAATTTTACTTGATCAATATATCATGAATTTATGAATTAATCCAAAATTTAATATGAATTTACCAATAAAATTTCACTGTACAAATGCTCCCTACTTCGAGGCTTGTTGTGGTGTCTAACTTGTCGAACCGTTAAAGACAAAGACTTGAAGTATCCGTGAATATATATATATATATATATATATATATATATATATATATATATATATATATATATATATATATATATATATATATATATATATATATATATATATTTATTTATTTATGGAGTCTTTGAAAACTTTTCATATTTGATTCCAACGGAAATTTTCCATAACTTGATTCCAATTGAATTTTCCATAACTTGATGCCTAAAGTAACTTACCATAATTTGGTTCCTAGGAAAATTTACCATAATTTTGTTTTAAATTTGATTTTTTCATAATTGTAGGAACATAATTTATGTACTTTTAATTTCTATAAATAGTCATGCTCTTACAATGATTGATTGTCTACTTGAGACCTATCAAACTCAATTTTTGTCACTTTTTTTAGCACAACACGTCTGCGGTAAAAAATTCATAACCTCTTGTAGAAAAGTTGAAATCATGATTCGTTTGATGTTCCAGAGAATAGAATCAGAGGGATACAACATAACCGAAATTCAAAATCAACACCCGTATGAATTGAAGAGAATTGATTATTGAAGTTTGCTATCAAATCTGTCTTTTTTTTATAACTCTATGCAGTCTCGCCAAAACGTCTCTATCTTGGTGTAGAAGATTTTGAATAACAAATGACTTGATTCTATAGAAACTAGACTACAAAGTATACAACATATTAAAAAATTAAGGTAAAACTCTTCATGATTGACGAGAATTAATTCTTAAAGTTGGTCTTCAATTTTGTTGTTATTGTTTTGCAGATTTATGGAGTCTCACCAAAACGTTATCATGATATAGGAGAGTTAGAATGGAGAGATAATTGATTCTATAGATAAAGACTCTTTAGTCTACAACATATCCAAAAATCAAAGTCAAAATTTGCATGGATTGACCAAAATTGATTTTCTTAAAGTCAGCTATCAAATTGATTTTGGACAACATTCATGAGTTTACTTCTTTGCATCTTCGCCGAAGAGCCGCATATTGATTACCATATTGTTTGAGAATTTTTTCATCATCTACATGAAAAAAGAACATAAATCTCTTAAGTCAATATGACCATATTCATCATGACGATCACAAAAGCATATGCCACAATTTTCACCATGACGATTTGAAGTTTCGTGCAATTGGCATCGTGAGACATTACTTTTTTTGTAGCTTTACCATGGATCAAAAACAACATCAATATAATACCATAAAAAAGGAGGGGTAATCCATAATTGACGAGAAATCGCTTGGTGCGTCTTTGTTTGTAGTTGCGATTTTGACGATGAATCATACTTGGGGTAATATTTTAGACTGTGGTTTTGGTGGATATGAACCACACTTCGTGCATCTTTTTTTTTTTTTGTAACTTTGGCTTTAACGATGAACTCCACTTGGTGCATTTTATTTTACATTTGCGGTGACACACGATGCATCTATTTTTGTAGTTTCAACTTTGATGACGAATCACACTTGGTGCCTCTTCTTCAACAATTGTGACTTTAGCGACGAACCACACTAAGTTCACCTTCTTCTACAATTGCGTCTTTGATGACGAATCATACGTGGATCATCTTCTTTTAGAGTTGTGGCTTTGATGATGAACCACACATATTTTTTTTTTGCAGTTGCGACTTTGACGATGAACCACACTTGATGTCTCTTCTTTTATAGTTTCAACTTTGATGACGAACCACACTTGGTGCCTCTTCTTTTGCTATTGCGGATTTAGGGATGAACCACACGTAGTACATCTTCTTATACATTTGCGACCTGGATCATCTTCTTTTAGAGTTTTGGCTTTGATGAAGAACCACATGAAATATCTTCTTTATTTTACAGTTGTGACTTTAACGATGAACCACACTTGATGTATCTTCTTTTGCAATTATGAACTTGACGATGAACCACACTTGACGCCTCTTCTTTTGCATTTGCGACTTTGACGATGAACTACATTTGGTGCATTTTATTTTGCATTTGTGGTCACACATGATGCATCTACTTTTGTAGTTTCAAATTTGATGATGAACCACATTTGGTGTCTCTTCTTTTGCAATTGAGACTTTGGCGAGAACAACACTTAAAGTATCTTCCTCTTAATTGAAGCTTGGCGATGAATCACACTTTGTACCTCTTCCTCTGTAGTTTTGGGTTTGGCGATAAAGAGATTTTTCCGCAGTTTGTCCTAATTCTGAAGAGGAACTACTTGTCAATTATCAACTCCTTCAATCAAATTTCAAAATATGCCCCCATGTCGAAGATAGAGGCTCGCTTATGGATTTATCGATCCATAAAAATATTCAAAGCAATGATGTTTGATGAAAATATGACGAAGAACTTGATAAAGACATCCAAGACGAGTTGACAAACCACTTATTGATGTTTGATTAATTGTTTTACTTAGACCTTTTGTTTGGGATGATATGTCCATCTTTTTTTTCTTCCCTTCCTTATGATGTGTAAAAGGTTTTTGCAATTTTGAAGCAATAAAACGTATTTACTTTACACTTCAATACAAAACATGTGAATTTTTTTTCTAAATTGTCTAGGCTACTTAATTCAAGGTTTTCAACCTATTGATTTTTTTTGGACCATATTAATTTAAACTCATGAGGGCCAAGGGTAACAACTTGAAGATTTAACTCATTTTCATGGAGCTTTTGTGTAACAACCCTAAAAATGAATAGGATCAAGACTTAGGGTGTCAAGAATGCTTGCGATTAGAACAAGGTTCACACGAATTGATACGCGTAGAACCAGACCTCAGAACCTTTACTACGACCAAGCCAACTAATCTTGGGGAGTTAGTTGAGCTTGGAAAGGTTGGAATCAACCAAGTAAGGCTCTCAAAAATGAATATTTAATCGAAGGAGTCTTTACCGGACTTAAAAAGAAGAAATCTTAAGTTTTGAGGGTCTAGGGGTAAAATGGTCTTTTACCAGGCTAAGGGTAATATCGTAATTACCCTAAATATATATATATAATTAATTAATTATTTAATAAGATGGAGGGGCAATTTTGGGAGAGAGAGCCGAAATTGAGCTCTTGGAGTAGAGTCTTGCTCCACCCGGGTTCGAACCTAGGTGGAAGCAATGATTTAAATTACTTTTATTTAAGGTTGATAAATTAATTTAATTAGTTAATATTTATTAGCTGATTTAATAAAAAAAAATCAGATTTTTTTTATTAAGTTAATTAAATCCTATTTTGACTAAGTCTTGAAGTTAGTCTCCTAAATTCTATTAACTCTCTCCGTCACGTTTCTCAACTCTCTCTCACGTTCTCAATATCTCTCTCACGTTATTATGCCAAACACAACAAAAACCAGAACAAAATTAATCAAGAGTTCTTCACACTTGAAGAACTCACAAGAATTTTTAAGTAAGAGACAAAGTAATCGAAACGTCAAGGCTAAGAGAGGTTCGTCGAGTAGGGTGTACGTTGAAGTGAATTGGGCGTGGTTTGGAGGAGTTTCCGGGCAGCAGCTTCACACTTGAATAACGTCCAAAGGTATGGGTTTATCTCCTGGAATTCTTTCTCCAAGAGTACTTTCCTTCGAACGTTTCTTAAACTCTTGAAACTAAGGTCGTTCCCCCTTTGTAAGTCCTTGTCCTTAGCTCCCAAACGAATTTATAGGATGGGTATGTTGTGCTGCTAGATTTAAGCATGAATGATGTGTTTAAATTAAATGCGAACGTGTTTATGTGCGAGAAATCACGATAATGATCATCAAAATATGATCGGAAAGGTTGATGTATAGGCGTGTATAGGGCAGTGTTTTAGTCACTGTTTTGGGGTGTATAAGTTGTGTATTTGTTATGTATTTTAGGTGTGTAATGGGTGTACAATGTGATGTTCATTATAATGAAGTATAGTGAATTGAATAACTATCTTATAGCTATCTAAACTTATGAAAAAAATGCACCTAAAAATGGTTGGAGAAGGACTAAAATTTCTAGATTTTTGTACCCTTCAAGAGTGTCAAATTCTGGGTTTTTAAAGTAAAATAAAATAAGTGAGGTCAATGGGAATCGAACCCAAGACCTCACCTGTGAATGAAGCTGAAAAAAAGGGGAAAAACGTGAAGAAGCTAAGGGGAATCGAACCCCTTATCTACTGATTTCGCGACTCAGCTCTTTTTTTTCGCAAGAAAAGAAAAGAAAAATAAAGGGGCTGGGGGAATCGAACTCGCGACCCAGCTCCTGCTTTCGCGAAAAGAAAAGAAAAATAAGGGGGGGGGGGGACTCGAACTCGCGACCTATGGGGAGGAAAAGGAGAGAAATTAATTAAACAATTAAATGGGAGGCGTGGGATTCGAACCCACGACCTCCCAGTACGCGCGAGAAGAAGTAAGGAAAAAGAAAATGCGAGGCGTGGGGATCGAACCCACGACCTCAGAGCTGAAGGGAGAAGCGAAAAATAAAAGGAAATAAAGTGAGGCTATGGGGATTCGATCCCACAACCTCACTGCCACTCGCCCCATTTAATTGAAATAAAATAGAGGGGCTGTGGGGGTTCGAACCCACCACCTCACAGCCTCCTCAGCGAAATTAACTACAAAAATAAGGGGGCTGTGGGGATTCGAACCCTCAACCTCCCTATTGTAGCGAATTTAACTCTAAAAATCAAAGGGGTTGTGGGGGCTCGAACCCCAAACCATTCGGTTAAATAAGAGTGCAATTAAAGTGGAAAATTAATCCTTAAATGTAAATGTTGAGTTTTAATTTAGAATTCTTATGTTATGAATATTAGAAATAAAATTAATGAAAAATATAAATGATATCCAAGTGATTCAAGATTTGGGTTCCCTTGCCCAAATTTTCGTATTGATGCATAAGTCTTACGTGAGTAAAATGTCCAAGAATATGCCATCTACGTAGATCAAAAAAATTAAGATCTTGTCATATATATAAGATACATGAGTCTTGTACTTCATAATCTTAGGAAAGTAAGATTCACGTAGCAAACTACGAATGAAACCCCATGGTTTATATTTATAGACACATAAGTCTAACATACATTCAAAAATAAGTGAACCTAAGATGTATATAATGAAACGATGAACCCTAGGAGGGTTAAGTATGAGTGTAAGATACACTAAGTGGTCAAGTGCATTGGCATGTGATGAGATAAACTATGAAATGATGAGATAAACATTTACGTAATAAGAAGTGAGTAACTATGAAAAGCAAAGGTGCTAATAATGAAGATTGTGGTGACAACATGACATGAGGCTAATGAATATGATGAGAGCAATCTCAAAAAAGCATAAATAAATGTTACCAAATACGTACTCACCAATGAGAGTGTAAGATAATGAAGAGACCAGTCTCTATGAACACTCTAATGAAAGTATTGAGCTTAATACACTTAATACTAATGATGAGATGAGAAATCATCTAATGAGCTATACTGTCCTCATACTAGAAGTCAACTTCCATGACGTATGTGTTGAACGTAATAGAACTTTATACTGAGCACCGATAGGCTAGCTATGAGCGGTGATGCCTTCTTTTGCGAAGGGCGAAGGTTCACGTAACTCTCATGAGATGAGACTGTCCGGCTTGCCGGGTATGGGTCTCCATACATCTCCTAGTCTTTGATCCTATACTGCCAATGTAGGGATCTGGCGGGGTTAAATTCCTATGTACGCTAGCATGTTTATTGGGTCACTTTGGCCAGTGATTCCACCTCTTTTCGGTGTGGGGGAGACACTGGATTTCATGATGCTCACATGATCTATGTCGGTTAAAGTTAAAGTTCCCAATGAATGAATGAGGCCAGCCTCAAATGAAGCACATAAAGAAATGAATGATACCAAAGGTGTTAGGATAGGATAATCAAGAGGTGAGCTAGACTCAGGTAATGACATTAGTTTATTCTTGATCGTTGCACAGCAAACTTGATGAAAGTCTTAAACTACACCCTAGGTACAGCTGGTGTTCACACTGGCCTATGAATGAAATGAAATGAAGTACGTATGAATGAATGAAGCAGACTCTGTATTTGCTAATGAAGACTCCCTAGTAGAGGTCCCATATGTTGAGCCCTCATTTTGTAAAGTCTTAATGTCAAGTCCATGATTCCAAGGTCTCGTGGAATATGAATGAATGATATGAAGGAAGCTATGTGTTATATGTTATGCGCTATGATATGTGTTATATGTATGATGTTATGTGCTGTGTGCAATATGATAAGTATGATGATGCATGTTGCTCTCATGGCATGACTTTCCTAATCCAAATTTAGAAAGTTCACTAACTTTCCTAATCTCAATTTGGCAAGTCCACTGACTTGACTTCCAAAAATCATGTTGTTAGGAAAGAGCTATTCTTTCTCATGCATGTCCATGGTGGTGCTTGCATATACCCATACTTAGTACAAGTGTGTACTAACCCTATACATCTATACTATTTTAGGTGCAGGTACAGGTGGGCGATAGAGCTACAAGATCATTGTTGCAGCTATCCGGACGTCAGCATTCATCCGGAGTTTGGTAAGTCCTCATGCTTTCGAGGATGCTACTGTTTTACGTTCTAGCTTAGTTTTAGAGTTGAGCTAGTGGAGCATGTTCCACTAGCGTTTCTTTCCTATTTTTGTTCAGACTTTGTATTGGTGCCATTTTGGCAATTATACACTTAGTACTTATTGATCTATTTCTTTCAGTTGCTTATCTCTTAATGTTAGTTGGTTGATGGTGAACAATTATGAAATGTTAAGAATGTTTAACAAGTATGTTAAGGAACAAAAAGTTTCAAATTTTCCGCTAAAATTAACCTAAATGAAGTATGAATGACGTAAGTAGGCTTGTCTGTGACCTCTGAGAGGTCAATGACGCCGGTCTCGTCTGGGGTCTATATTCCAGTCGTGGCAAAGTTGGTATCAGAGCACTAGGTTAAATTACGAAAATAATAAGTTCGCATCAACCACATTGAGTAGTTTCTAAGTCATGGTAGTGAAGTGCACCACTATCCTGAATTAGAGACTGCATGTGCGTAGGAAAATTTCTCTTCTTCTGATCTTATTGTGCTTTTCCGAATGTCTGATTTCTTGGTGTTATGAGCGTATCTAACATCAATTTTTGTTGTTTTCAGAGAATGAACCCTAGGAGGGCTATTGGTTAGAGGAGAGGAGGAGCAGCTGCTGGGGGCAACTGAGTTCCACCCCAGGCTCCAGCTGAAGGAGTGGCTGTACCAACTAACCCAGCTGGGTTGACTGATGCTGAGGTGAGGGAATCTCTGGCCCAGATGGCACAGGCCATTACTATGCTGGCCCAGGCTATGACTGCCCAGGTCAACCGGCAGGATGTTCAGAGGGAGAACCCACCGGTTCGTAGCATGGCTGACAGGCTAAGGGATTTCACGAGGATGAATCCTCCTATTTTCACAGGGTCTAGGACTGCAGAGGATCCCCAGGAGTTTGTGGATGAGGTGTATAAGATCCTGGTGGCCACTGATATTGAGAAGACTGAGCTGGCTTCCTATCAGCTCAAGGATGTTGCACAGACTTGGTGCAAGATGTGGCAAGATAGCCGTGTCTTAGGTGGAGTGCCAGTCACATGGGAGCTGTTCAAGACAGCATTTCTGGAGAGATTATTCCCCAGGGAGATGAGGGAGGCCAAGGTTGAGGAATTCATCACCTTAAACAAGGCTCTATGACAGTCAGGGAGTATTCCCTGAAGTTTGTTAAGCTGTCAAGGTATGTTATTTTCCCTAGTATTTAATAGCAAGAATGAGGAAAATACTGAACTTTGTTGAAATCATCCAGGTATGCTACTTCCCTGGTTTCTAAAAGCAGGAATGAGATGAGCAGGTTCTCACAGGAATCAATGGAGACCTAGAGGAGGAGTGTCGATTTGCGATGCTCCATGATAATATGGATCTTTCCAGGTTGATGGTGCATGTCCAGCAGGTAAAGGACAGCCGCATAAAGAGAGGTGTTCGTGATGCTAGGAGGCCTAGGCCTCAAGATCAGGCAGGTCCCAGTCATGGAGGCCACAGGAACAACTTGGCGTCCGTGAGCAGCCAAGGTTCAAAAAGGGGCAACAGAGTTCTGGGAATTCTAATCCTCAAAGGAGTGCTACACCTAGAGGAGGCAGACCTGAGCCCAAGAAAAGCAATGGAGGTGAGATGCAGTGTCCTAAGAAGAATTGTGCTAAGTGTGGCCGAGCTCACAGTGGAGAGTGCAGACAGGGCACTAATGCCTGCTTCGGTTGTGGTAAGAGTGGACACATGGTCAGAGACTGTCCACAGAACAGAGGTCAGGCTAGAGGTAATGCTCAGCCTAGGCCTAATCCACAGGGTGCAGCAGCAGCCGAGCCTCCTAAGAGGAACAGGTTCTATGCCCTGAAGGGTAGGGAGGAGCAGGAGAAGTCCGCTGATGTGGTCACAGGTATGCTGGAAGTGTTCTCAACTTCTGTTTATGCTTTACTTGATCCAGGGTCTACACTTTCCTTTGTAACTCCTCTGCTTGCTCTTACTTTTGAGATATTGCCTGAAGTTCTGCATGATCCTATAGTGGTTAGTACACCTTTAGGAGAGAATGTAAGAACTGATAGAGTATACAAGGATTGCCCAATAGTTGTGAGTGGTAAAACTATGTGTGCAAATTTGGTTGAGTTACCCATGCATGATTTTGATGTTATTCTTGGCATGGATTGGCTTCACAGTTGTTATGCTTGCTTGGACTGTCGTAGTAGTGTGGTGAGATTTCACTTTCCTAATGAAGAAGAGTTAGTCTGGGAGGGGTAGAATTCCAGTCATTTTAATCCCTTGATTTCTAACCTTAAGGCCAATAAAATGATGTCCAAGGGGTTATTGTGTTATCTTGTGAGTGTTAATGATTTAGATCATGACATTCCTTCCATAGACTCAGTGCCTGTAGTGAATGAGTTCTTAGATGTGTTTCCTGATGATTTGCCTGGAGTCCCTCCCCTTCGAGAGATTGACTTTGGTATCGATTTAGAACCCGATACTAAACCAAACTCAATTCCTCCTTACAGAATGGCTCCAGCTGAACTCAAAGAGTTGAAGCTGCAGTAAAAAGATCTCACTGACAAGGGTTTCATTCAGCCGAGCATATCCCCTTGGGGCGCTCCAGTGTTGTTTGTAAAGAAGAAAGATGGAACCCTTAGAATGTGTATCAATTATCGACAGCTCAACAAAGTCACTATAAAGAATAAGTATCCACTCCCCAGAATAGATGATTTGTTTGATCAGCTCCAAGGCTCTAGTTTCTTCTCTAAGATTGATCTTCGTTCAGGGTATCATCAGCTTAGGGTTAGGGATGAAGATATCCCAAAGATAGCCTTTCGTACCCGCTATGGTCACTATGAGTTTCTAGTCATGTCATTTGGTCTCACGAATGCACCTGCTGCATTTATGGATCTCATGAACAGGGTCTTCCGTGAATACCTTGACTCTTTCGTCATATTCATTGATGACATTCTCATATACTCTAAGACCAAGAAAGAGCATGAACAACATTTGAGACTAACCTTGCAGGTACTTAGACAACATCAGTTGTATGCCAAATTCAACAAATGTGAATTCTGGCTGAGATCAGTGACCTTCCTGGGTCATGTTGTGTCCGATCAGGGCGTGGAGGTGGATTCCAGAAAGACTGAGGCTGTGAAGAACTGGCCAAAGCCTCTTACTCCTACTGAAATCCATAGCTTTTTGGGATTGGCTGGTTACTACCGCAGGTTTGTGGAGGGCATTTCTTCCATTGCTGCCCCATTGACAGCTTTGACTAAGAAGAAAGCTAAGTTTGAATGGATGGAGACTTGTGAGAAGAGTTTGCAGGAGCTAAAGAACAGACTCACTTCAGCCCCGGTGCTTACTTTGCCTAAGTGTGGTGAGAATTACACTGTTTATTGTGATGCATCTAGGGTTGGTTTGGGTTGTGTTCTTATGCAGGTTGGTAAGGTGATAGCCTATGCGTCCAGACAACTCAAGGTTCATGAGAAGAATTATCCCACTCATGACCTGGAGTTGGCAGCTGTTGTGTTTGCACTGAAGCTGTGGAGGCATTATCTGTATGGAGTGCATGTGGACGTGTTCACAGACCATAAGAGTCTCCAGTACGTGTTTACACAGAGGGAGTTGAATCTACGTCAGTGGAGATGGTTGGAGCTGTTGAAGGATTATGACATGAATGTGCACTACCATCCAGGTAAGGCTAATGTTATAGCCGATGCTTTGAGCAGGATGAGCATGGGAAGTACAACCCACGTTGAGGATGAGAAGAAGGAGCTAGTGAAAGATGTACACAGACTTGCCAGACTGGGTGTGCGATTGGTTGACTCTACTAATGGGGATGTTTCAGTTCATCCTAGTTCTGAATCATCCTTGGTAGTTGAAGTCAAGCAGGGTCAGCATCTAGATCCTGTGTTGATGGAGCTGAAGGACTCAGTGCTGATGAAGATGAATGAGTCTTTCGTTTTGGGAGGTGATGGCATACTTAGGTATCAGGACATGCTGTGTGTGCCAGATGTGGATAATTTGCGGACCAGGATTTTTGCAGAGGCCCATGGTTCCAGATATTCCATACATCCAGGTTCCACCAAGATGTAGCATGATCTTAAGCAGATTTATTGGTGGGATGGCATGAAGAAGGACATTGCAGAATATGTGGCCAAGTGTCCTAATTGTCAGCAGGTTAAGGCAGAGCATCTTAAGTTTGGTGGTCTGACTCAGATTATTGAGGTTCCGACTTGGAAGTGGGAGGCCATTAATATGGACTTCGTGGTTGGTCTTCCGAGGACTAGGAGGCAGCATGACTCCATATGGGTTATTGTGGACAGATTGACTAAGTCTGCCCACTTTATCCCTGTGAAGTCTACTTACAGAGCCGAGGATTATGCGAGACTCTACATTGATGAGATGGCATGGGATTCCCTCGTCTATTATTTTAGATAGAGGAGCTCAGTTTACTTCACATTTCTGGAGATCGTTCCAGAAGAGCTTGGGCACGCAGGTAAATCTTAGCACTGCCTTTCATCCTCAGACAGATGGGCAGGCAGAGCGCACCATTCAGACATTGGAAGACATGTTGAGAGCGTGTGTGATTGACTTCAGAGGTAACTGGGATGACCATCTGCCTTTGATAGAGTTCTCGTATAATAATAGCTATCACTCCAGCATTGGGATGGCACCATTTGAGGCACTATATGGTAGGAGGTGTAGATCTCCAGTTGGGTGCTTCGAGGTTGGAGAGTCATCCATTTTGGGTCCGGAGATCATCCATGAGGCCTTAGAGAAGGTCAGAGTGATTAGGGACAGGTTGACTACTGCTTACAGTCGGCAGAAGTCATATGCTGATAGTAGAAAACGGCCCTTAGAGTTTGATGTTGGTGACCAGGTTTACTTGTAAATATCACCTATGAAAGGGGTGATGATATTTGGTAGAAAAGGGAAGCTGAGTCCGAGGTATGTGGGGCCATATGAGATCCTATAGCGTGTGGGTGAGGTGGCCTATGAGTTAGCATTGCCTGCGGAGCTAGCTTCTGTTCATCCAGTCTTTCATGTCTCTATGTTGAAGAAGTGCCTAGGTGATCCAGCATCAATCTTACCTGTTGAAGGTTTGGGGGTTGGTGAAGACTTGCCTTATGAGGAGGTACCTGTTGAGATCTTAGACAGACAGGTCAAGCGGCTGAGGAACAAGGAGATATCCACAGTGAAGGTATTGTGGAGAAATCATCTTGTTGAGGGTGCTACGTGGGAGGCTGAGGCCGACATGAGAGCCCGCTACCCTCACCTTTTCAGCTCTTGAGGTTAGACTTCTTACTCTTAAACCTATGTTTCCTTATCTCTCCGTATTTTTGTTGCTATTGATTGACTGTGTATAGTGATTTTATTATGATCTGACTGACATTACGATGTGAAGTGGTAGTGTCATTCGGGGATGAATGTTCCTAAGGAGGGGGGATAATGTAACAACCCTAAAAATGAATAGGATCAAGACTTAGGGTGTCAAGAATGCCTGCTATTAGAACAAGGTTCACACAGATTGATACGCGTAGAACCAGACCTCAGAACCCTTACTACGACCAAGCCAACTAATCTTGGGGAGTTAGTTGAGCTTGGAAAGGTTGGAATCAACCAAGTAAGGCTCTCGAAAACGAATATTTAATCGAAGGAGTCTTTACCGGACTTAAAAAGAAGAAATCTTAAGTTTTGAGGGTCTAGGGGTAAAATGGTCTTTTACCAGGCTAAGGGTAATATCGTAATTACCCTAAATATATATATAATTAACTAATTATTTAATAAGATAGAGGGGCAATTTTGGGAGAGAGAGCCAAAATTGAGCTCTTGGAGTAGAGTCTTGCTCCACCCGGGTTCGAACCTAGGTGGAAGCAATGATTTAAATTGCTTTTATTTAAGATTGATAAATTAATTTAATTAATTAATATTTATTAGCTGATTTAATAAAAAAAGAAAATCAGATTTTTTTTATTAAGTTAATTAAATCCTATTCTGACTAAGTCTTGAAGTTAGTCTCCTAAATCCTAATAACTCTCTCCCTCACGTTTCTCAACTCTCTCTCATGTTCTCAATCTCTCTCTCACGTTATTCTGCCAAACACAACAAAAATCAGAACAAAATTAATCAAGAGTTCTTCACACTTGAAGAACTCACAAGAATTTTTAAGTAAGAGACAAAGTAATCAAAACGTCAAGGCTAAGAGAGGTTCGTCGAGTAGGGTGTACGTTGAAGTGAATTGGGCGTGGTTTGGAGGAGTTTCCGGGCAACAGCTTCACACTTGAATAACGTCCAAAGGTATGGGTTTATCTCCTGGAATTCTTTCTCCAAGAGT
This sequence comes from Solanum sitiens, assembly GCA_016801875.1. Classification (NCBI taxonomy): domain Eukaryota; kingdom Viridiplantae; phylum Streptophyta; class Magnoliopsida; order Solanales; family Solanaceae; genus Solanum; species Solanum sitiens. The sequence continues at coordinate 1,160,594 of JABWTJ010000282.1, read as the reverse complement.
ACTTTCCTTCGAACGTTTCTTAAACTCTTGAAACTAAGGTTGTTCCCCCTTCGTATGTCCTTGTCCTTAGCTCCCAAACGAATTTGTAGGATGGGTATGTTGTGCTGCTAGATTTAAGCATGAATGATGTGTTTAAATTAAATGCGAACGTGTTTATGTGCGAGAAATCACAATAATGATCATCAAAATATGATCGGAAAGGTTGATGTATAGGCGTGTATAGGGCAGTGTTTTAGTCACTGTTTTGGGGTGTATAAGTTGTGTATTTGTTGTGTATTTTAGGTGTGTAATGGGTGTACAATGTGATTCATTATAATGAAGTATAGTGAATTGAATAACCATCTTATAGCTATCTAAACTTATGAAAAAAATGCACCTAAAAATGGTTGGAGAAGGACTAAAATTTCTAGATTTTTGTACCCTTCAAGAGTGTCAAATTCTGGGTTTTTAAAGTAAAATAAAATAAGTGAGGTCAATGGGAATCGAACCCAAGACCTCACCTGTGAATGAAGCTGAAACAAAATGGGAAAAATGTGAAGAAGCTAAGGGGAATCGAACCCCTTATCTACTGATTTCGCGACTCAGCTCTTTTTTTTTTGCAAGAAAAGAAAACAAAAATAAAGGGGGCTGGGGGAATCGAACTCGTGACCCAGCTCCTGCTTTCGTGAAAAGAAAAGAAAAATAAGGGGGGGGGGGGCTGGGGGACTCGAACTCGCGACTTATGGGGAGGAGAAAATGAGAAATTAATTAAACAATTAAATGGGAGGCGTGGGATTCGAACCCACGACCTCCTAGTACGCGCGAGAAGAAGTAAGGAAAAAGAAAATGCGAGGTGTGGGGATCGAACCCACGACCTCAGAGCTGAAGGGAGAAGCGAAAAATAAAAGGAAATAAAGTGAGGCTGTGGGGATTTCGATCCCACAACCTCACTGCCACTCGCCCCATTTAATTGAAATAAAATAGAGGGTCTGTGAGGGTTCGAACCCACCACCTCACAGCCTCCTCAGCGAAATTAACTACAAAAATAAGGGGGCTGTGGGGGTTCGAACCCACAACCTCCCTATTGTAGCGAATTTAACTCTAAAAATCAAAGGGGTTGTGGGGACTCGTACCCCAAACCATTAGGTTAAATAAGAGTGCAATTAAAGTGGAAAATTAATCCTTAAATGTAAATGTTGAGTTTTAATTTAGAATTCTTATGTTATGAATATTAGAAATAAAATTAATGAAAAATATAAATGATATCCAAGTGATTCAAGATTTGGGTTCCCTTGCCCAAATTTCCGTATTGATGCATAAGTCTTACGTGAGTAAAATGTCCAAGAATAATGCCATCTACGTAGATCAAAAAAATTAAGATCTTGGCATATGTATAAGATACATGAGTCTTGTACTACATAATCTTTGTAAAGTAAGATTCACGTAGCAAACTACGAATGAAACCCCATGGTTTATATGTATAGACACATAAGTCTAACATACGTTCAAAAATAAGTGAACCTAAGATGTATGTAATGAAACGATGAACCCTAAGAGGGTTAAGTATGAGTGTAAGATACACTAAGTGGTCAAGTGCATTGGCATGTGATGAGATAAACTATGAAATGATGAAATAAATATTTACGTAATAAGAAGTGAGTAACTATGAAAAGCAAAGGTGCTAATAATGAAGATTGTGGTGACAACATGACATGAGGCTAATGAATATGATGGGAGCAATCTCAAATGAGCATAAATAAATGTTACCAAATACGTACTCACCAATGAGAGTGTAAGATAGTGAAGAGACCAGTCTCTATGAACACTCTAATGAAAGTATTGAGCTTAATATACATAATACTAATGATGAGATGAGAAATCATCTAATGAGCTATACTGTCCTCATACTAGAAGTCAACTTCCATGACGTATGTGTTGAACGTAATAGAACTTTATACTGAGCACCGATAGGCTAGCTATGAGCGGTGATGCCTTCTTTTGAGAAGGGCGAAGGTTCACGTAACTCTCATGAGATGAGACTGTCCGGCTTGCCGGGTATGGGTCTCCATACATCTCCTAGTCTTTGAACCTATACTGCCAATTTAGGGATCTGGCGGGGTTAAATTCCCATGTACGCTAGCATGTTTATTGGGTCACTTTGGCCAGTGATTCCACCTCTTTTCGGTGTGGGGGAGACACGGGATTTCATGATGCTCGCATGATCTATGTCGGTTAAAGTTAAAGTTCCCAATGAATGAATGAGGCCAGCCTCAAATGAAGCACATAAAGAAATGAATGATACCAAAGGTGTTAGGATAGGATAATCAAGAGGTGAGGTAGACTCAGGTAATGACATTAGTTTATTCTTGATCATTGCACAACAAACTTGATGAAAGTCTTAAACTACACCCTAGGTACAGTTGGTGTTCACACTGGCCTATGAATGAAATGAAATGAAGTACGTATGAATGAATGAAGCAGACTCGGTATTTGCTAATGAAGACTCATTAGTAGAGGTCCCATATGTTGAGCCCTCATTTTGGAAAGTCTTAATGTCAAGTCCATGATTCCAAGGTCTCGTGGCATATGAATGAATGATATGAAGGAAGCTATGTGTTATATGTTATGTGCTATGATATGTGTTATATGTATGATGTTATGTGCTGTGTGCAATATGATAAGTATGATGATGCATGTTACTCTCATGGCATGACTTTCCTAATCCAAATTTGGAAAGTTCACTAACTTTCCTAATCTCAATTTGGCAAGTCCACTGACTTGACTTCCAAAAATTATGTTGTTAGGAAAGAGCTATTCTTTCTCATGCATGTCCGTGGTGTGTGCTTGCATATACCCATACTTAGTACAAGTGTGTACTAACCCTATACCTCTATACTATTTTAGGTGCAGGTACATGTGGGCGATAGAGCTACAGGATCATTGTTGCAGCTATCCGGACGTCAGCATTCATCCGGAGTTTGGTAGGTACTCATGCTTTCGAGGATGCTACTGTTTTACATTCTAGCTTAGTTTTAGAGTTGAGCTAGTGGAGCATGTTCCACTAGCATTTCTTTCCTGTTTTTATTCAGACTTTGTATTGGTGCCATTTTGGCAATTATACACTTAGTACTTATTGATCTATTTCTTTCAGGTTCTTATCTCTTAATGTTAGATGGTTGATGGTGAACAATTATGAAATGTTAAGAATGTTTAACAAGCATGTTAAGGAACAAAAAGTTTCAAATTTTCCGCTAAAATTAACCTAAATGAAGTATGAATGACGTAAGTAGGCTTGTCTGCGACCTCTGAGAGGTCAACTACGCCGGTCTCGTCTGGGGTCTAAATTCTAGTCGTGACATTTTGTGACTTGAAGACTTGGCATGAATTTGAGGAGATTTGAAACTTGAGACTTAGCACGAATTTGATGAGCTTCATGACATGATTTTAGACTCATGCATCGAGGAACATTTTAACTTGAATATTTTGCTTGAATTTGATGAACTTTGAAACTTGAAGATTTTATTCGAATTTGAGAGACTTCATGACTTGAAGATTTAGCTCAAATTTAATGAGTTTCATGACATGCATTTTTGACTCGTGCGTCGAAGAACATTTTGTTTGAATTTGATAGTTTTGAGACTTGAAGATTCTGTGTGAATTTGAGAAACTTCTTGACTTGAAAACTTAGCTCGAATTTGATGAGTTTCATGACATATATTTTTTTGACTTGTGCGTCAATGAACAGTTTGATTCAAAGATTTTGCTCAAATTTGATGAATTTTGGAACTTGAAGATGCTTGCTCAATTTTGAGAAGCCTCGTAACTTGAAGACTTAGCTTGAACTTAACGACCTTCACGATATGAAGATTTAGCTTGAATTTGATAAATTTATGCCATGAAGACTTAGCTCGAATTTTATGAGCTAGAAGTATTTTTATTTGAAGACTTGACTCGAATTTGAGGTGATTTGGAGCTTGAAAATTTGACTTGAATTTGATGAATTTCACGACATGCATTTTAGACTCGTATGTCAAGGAGCATTATGACTTGTTATTTAGATTCGTACGCCAATGAGCATTATGACTTACAATTTTTACTTGTTCGTCAAAGAGCATTATGACTTGCAATTTTGACTCGTACGTCAAAGAACATATCAACGTACATAGACTATTCAATTTCAGTTTTGGATGAAAACTTTTCCTCATCCTTAATGTTAATTATATTTCCTTTGTTAGTTTCAAAGTTGGACGACTCCTGATCTCCGTTTGAAGTCATACGCAGTTCCATATCATGAGCACGCGATGCTAGTTTTTCAAACATTTTAGACTTTATGCCTTACAATATGTAACGAAGATCTCAATGCATACGTTGGATAATTTCGATTCGAGAATGTTCACTAAGGCAATATTTGACATTGAGGCTCAAGCTCCTCCAGTGATTTATGAAGTTGATGACTTGTACATCATTTATTTGACGGGCCTTTGCAATATTTATCATGCTCACAACACGCCTTGTGCTATAAAAATGCTTAACGAATTGTTGCTCCATCTGCTTTCAACTATCGATGGAACTAGATTCAAGATCTATGTACCATTCGAAAGCAATTCCTCTGAGATATGTAACAAACTACTTAACAAGATAATCACAATATGTTCCATCATTATTGCAAGTTTCGACAAAGTGTGGCATATGTTGTTTCGGATTTTCATTGCCATCAAATTGCTGCAACTTAGGAGGTTGATAGCCAACATGTATTGTTAGGTTATCAATTCTTTGAGAATAAGACTTTACATATGTGAGAGAAGACTTGAACGTGGACACAAATTTATCTGTGATAGCCTATTTGGTTAAGTCCTTCAATTTCTCGACGGGAATTAAACCTTCGGTAGACACCTGAAATTCCTCGATGATTGTTTCTTGTTTTGTGAAGGACTCTCTTTTCTCTTGAGTTTCATGAAGATTTACTCATAATTGGGTGGATTCTCGTTTCTCCATGTTCTCCATCATGTTTTTCAACTTGGTTGTTTGGACATCTTGACCTTTGATGTACTCTGGTAGGACTTTAATTGCTTTCGTCTATTTTGCAAGTTGTTCTTCTATGGTGAAAGTTTCAACCATTATCGTGTGCACTATCATCGTATGTGATGGTGAATAACATTGATTTTCCCAAACATGAGATGCAAATATGTTATTGGGGTAGATCTCGTATTTAAGACATCATTGTTGGATGAAACAAAGAATTTTTTGGATGCAGATAGGATAAATTTGGCAAGTACCCTCTAGTCCATTTCAACGGTATCTTCTTTTGCGGCTTTTGCGGCTTTTGTAGGAGACTTCACACATTTTGGAGACAAATCAAAGACAATGGAAGATTCGGATGACACTCATGAGGGTTGTTGCCCCAAAAATTTGGCATGGTTCTGTGTGATAGGTATCGTGATGCCCGAGTAAAATAAAGGATATTTTTCACAACGATGCATAATTTGGATCCATCAATTTTTATGGATGTTGATGCAGATCCAGATGATGATATGGATGCAGACCCGAATTTGAATGCAGATGCAAATTTTGAGTTAATCTTCTGGAAAATCATCTCGGTATTTTTTAAGTTTATGTATTTTTTAAAAGAGAAGAGATGAGAGGTAAAGATTTTTCCGTTGGACGTGCCAATTTGTAAGCGTCTAAAGTTTCGTCCCTGAAATACAGGAAACAAGAAAGGAAAATAGCAAGCAAACAACAATATTTGGATTTGAATTTATGCAAAGGTTTCATACTTTATAAAATATTTAATAAAAGATATCTAATACCATGATTCTTCTCTTCACGGATATTCTTGATTTGATGAAGTACTTGCGGCTTTACACTTGGAGCGAAGACTTCTTTGTATGCGGAAGACTTGCATATCATTACTAAATAGCAAGGATTCGCTATGTATTTCTCTGACCTTGTCTTCCTTTTCTTTTTCTTTTTCTTTTTTGGTCTTATGAAGACCTCTTTATATAGGCTTGAGCTAGGGTTTAGGGGTATTTTCGTTCAAGCAATTTTGACCCTTGAGCTTGAAGAACATGAGTTGGGCTCGTCTTGTCAACTTAATGGACTGACCCAATATAATTTAGACTTCATTTAAGTCATATATTTTGACTTAAATATTAATCCAACTTTATTAACCAATAATTTGACTTGGTCAATATACCATAAATTTATGGATTAATTCAAAATTTAATATGAATTTATCAATAACATTTCACTGTCTACGTGGATAACTTATCACAGTACTAATTATTATTTTTGTCATAAGTTATCCAGTGTTTGGTTCATTGTTTCCCACATAATCTTATGTTTGGTTTAAACTTCTAGAAAAAATTTCTTTCTTATTATACCATTGAGTTATTATGAGATTTTATATTTCATTTAACTGATATTAAAATATATAAAAAAATTATTATTATTATTGAGGTATGATATGCCACTATAGACATCATTGATAGGACAATATATATTTCTAATTCTTTGTTTGTCAAATATACCTTAAACTTAATATAGATTTAAGGCTACTTAAATTATTTTGAAGAAACAAATAGTTCAAGTGGTCAATCGACAAACTACATTTAAAAAAAAATCAAAAAATCAACCCAATATAACAAATCAAAAATGGAGAAAAAAATATTAGTTTGTGAAATCATCAAATCACATAAAACGATTTTTTTGAATTTAAAAAAATATTTACAAATCTCATATAACTAAATAAAAAAAAACATTAAATTACAAAAATAAAAAATAGGAAAAAATTATTTGAGGATAGTTTAGTCATTTAGGAGTCTTATCCGAAGATTGTTAAACCTTGGATTAGTTATCTATTCCTTTTCTAGGGATAAAATAAGACCTTGTATGAGGTATAACTAATCCATGTATTGGGTTAGATAAAGTAATCAAACAATGTTTTTTGTTGGACTAAATTTTAATCGATAGACTATTTTGATTAATACCTCCTATCGAACGGATTCTAAGTGACACTATAATTTAATTCCAAGACTGTTTGAAGTTATCCTTCCTATCAAATGACCCCTTAAGGTTTGGGGAGGGTTTTTCCGAGTTTAAATTTAGATGATATGTTTCGATTTTGAGTTCTTCAAGTGTAATGTGCCTAAGATGAACTAGGTTGAACTAGAGTTTAGCATGTTTCTCATGAGTTAATTTTGTACTAAAATGGCTAATAATGATGTTTTGAGATAGTGTCTAAATTTTGGTGATGTTTGGAGGTCAAACGTCCAAGAACGTCCATGACGTTCGGAAGATGTGCCTTGGAAAGTGCTTGTGTGCCTTAGTATGAATTAGCAAGTTTTACGTGTTTGTTTTAGTTGAAATTGATGGTGGTAGTTCCTAATACCTATATGACTACGTGTAAGGGTTTAACGTCTGGGTACGACTCAACCTAGGACCCACAAAGGGCCCTAGAGAAGGACCCAAGACTTGGCAACCAAGCTGCCAAAAACTGGGCAATCGACGACTAGTCACCTACGGACAATAGTCAAGACGACGCCCCGTATTTTGGGGGCATAGCCCAACACTTAGTAGCCCCCATGAAGCAGGTCTCTAAACCAATCGACGCCCCATCAGGACGGACCATTGACCAGGCGACGCCTCGTAGCTAGGGTCCGTTGATGGTGGTCCTACAAAAGCTGCTGGACGCAGCTGCCAAGGCTTAGGGTGTTTTGGAATTTCACCCCAAGTCTTTAATGAACCTAGCATGATTATTTTAGGGGTTTTAACGTATATTAAGTTGGTTTTAAGTCCTAGACCTAATTTTAGACTTCATTTTAAAAAACTCAAAACCCCTCCCTCAAGAAAGACTCTCACAAACTCCATAGAAACTAGAACTCAAGGAAGGGCTAGAAGGGTCTGGTTGTGGAAGTTTTCTTCATAAAAAGTTTGTGGGTTTCTTCTCATTGAGTTATGGTAGTCATCCTTGAACCTTCTTTCATTCAAGGAGCCACTTCTAAATGATTTCATAAAGGGTTTCAAACTTTAACTTCTTTATTCCTGATTCTAAGTATGGTTCTTTGTATGGAAATTTTTTAATGATTAAAATGAGTTGTTCTTAGTGTTAAATGATTATTTTAGTGTCAAAAACCTTATGAAACCATGTTCATGCTTTTTATCAACTTTTGTCTTATGAAATAGGTTGAATGAGCATGATTAGTAAATGTTAGAGTTATGTTTTCTTTATGGTTATATGGTAGTTTAGCTACTGCCCTAAGGGCTATTTTATGATGAATTATTGAAGAACGTGTGAATAGGTGGTGAAAGCTTGGATGAATGGTAAGTTGGTTATCTTGTTTAGTTCTTATTGTGAAATGCTCTTGAGTGGTATGGTCCACCTTTGGTGATGGTGTTTATTTGAAGTATATGAATATGAATTTACATGTGTATTGTGAATAAGTCCATGAAGGCATATTATGTGAAGTAAGATGATAATGTGCTTTATGAAGCTTTTTTATGTGAAGTATGCTAGTGTCTGATATATGATGAATGAAGTTATGAATATGTTTAGGAGTAAATGTTATGAAGATAGTTATTATATGAAAGGTGTGCTTACACACACACTTGAATGAATAAATGAAGTTAATGAATGTGAATGGGGGAGTTTTGGGGGTGAACACTCTTCGTGAGTTGAGATGAAGTGTTTCGTAGAAACCTCACTATTTCCCAAAAACTTTCTAATGTAGATTGGAGGATGGATACCTTTCGTGAGTTGAGATGTGGTGTCCAATAGTTATCCCTTAACCTTTAGTAATGAACGTTTAAGACTCTGTCGGGGAGTTATGCTTAGCACCGAGAAGATATGAAGAAGAGGGATTACACTTCGTGAGTTGAGATGTTGTATCCAATGTACCTCTTGAGATGAGTACTCCTCGTTAGTAGAGAATGGGTTAGTTAGAAGCAATCTCCTTATCCCCTAAATATGCACCCACATAGGTGTAGCTATTGGAGAATCCATGTAAAGGCTAAGAGAATGACCCTACCCTAGGCAAGTGGGGATCCCTCATCCGATAGGGGTAATGTCGGGATTCCATGTCTAGCTCTCATGGTCTATGTCAATTGAGGCTAACTCCCCACAAATTAATGTAATGAACTAATTCTCCTAAAGAGTGTACTACTTAGGGTAGGTGGTGGTATGTGATGCTATTTACCCATTGCACAAATAGACACTTGAAAGGGGAGTCTTGGTGTGTCCTTATTTGTAATGTATGAATGTGTCTTTATGTAATGACAGTGAAGTTATGTGACTTAATGTCTTAATGTTAAGAAAGCATGTTAAAATTATGTCTTGTGTAATAGAGTTTATGAATAATGAATGTGGTGTACCTAACCTCATGGAATCCTCAAGGATCACGAAGTGGGAGTAGTAGTATGGGATGCTATTCTCACATTGAACTTTGTGTAACTTGCAAGTCCACTTGAGGAAGGGCACTTATGTGAAGCTCTAGATGCAAGTATGTTCCTCTAATGTCTAGTTATAAGGTGTGGACTTGTTACCTGTGCAAAGTGGGTAGTCTTGAGGATCACTTAGGTGCGTATTGAAGGAGTTGTATGGGCGGTTCCTTCATATTTACCTTAGTGAGTCTTAGGATAATGTTGGATAGGAAAGCTTCTAAGGAAATGAGTTCACTGTATCATTTGATGAAGTTCACTGTAAGATGGTCCTTTATGCTAAAATTTTGGAAGTCTTATTCTATGTGCTAAATGATGATCTATATGTTATTTTACTTCTATATTCATGAAAGTTTTACTTAATTGACATGAAAGTGTATTTCTACTAAAACGTCCCTTTTTGCATGTTTTTGCATATGCCATACTTAGTACATTGTTTGGATAACTTTGGTTAGGAAAACTTCTAGGGAAATGAGTTCACTGTATCATTTGATGAAGTTCACTGTAAGATGGTCCTTTATGCTAAAATTATGGAAGTCTTATTCTATGTGCTAAATGATGATCTATATGTTATTTTACTTCTATATTCATGAAAGTTTTACTTAATTGACATGAAAGTGTATTTCTACTAAAACTTCCCTTTTTGCATGTTTTTGCATATGCCGTACTTAGTACATTGTTTGTACTAACCCCATACTTTTCTATACTCTATAAGTATAGGTTTGAGGCAAGTTGAAGACTAGAAGGCAAACTTGGGAATCGACTCTCTCAAGACTAAGTATGTCCTCATATATTCGAGGGCATAGTCTCTATTTCTTTAATTTCTAATATTAAGACTTATTATGTATTTTTCATTCAATGTAAAGGTCCGTGTCCCTAAGATATTTAAGTTGTGTCTATAAGATGACTTGTGACGACGAGACTACTCTTTAGTATTTATGAAAGATATTTCCTCATTATTATAAATGTCGTGAAAAGTTTTAATTCGCACTACTTTTCATGTTTTATGTAATGAATGATAGCAAATGACTAGTACAAGACCTCCATAAGGTCAAGTACACAATTGTTCCGACCTAAGGGTTGCCTCAACTTCTCGGGGGTACTTTTGGATCGTGACATCAAGTCACATGAGTTTGGTGCAATTTTGATGAAGAAGCCTGAGTTTTCTGATTCTTTGATGAAGGCGTAGGAGCCATTTAAATCCGCTGAAATTCTTTCAATTTTTGTGACATTTATCCTTTGTTGGCTATAAATAGAGATTTTCTCTTATTTTCCTGAATCGAACTTTTCCCTTCTATTTCATACATTCTTATAAAACAAAATCGATCGTGTGTGACTCGTTGATATCATTTTGAGTTCGTTGAAATTATCGAAATTTGAAATACCGCTAATTCTTTAATAGTTAATCAGTTTTATCCCGAGGAATTAAGCTGCAACCTCGGGTACTTAAGGGAATTAAATTTCTTAAGTTTGTGGACTTGGATAGTTCTTTTTTTCCCATCTTTTCTTGTTTCTGGTTTGTTAATCTGAATACAGGAGACAACGAGCTTATGAAATTTATTATTCATGGTATTTTCTGTGGTAAGAAAATTACTTTTATTTTTTTGTATTTTTTTTATTGAAAAAAAGAAGAAAAAGAGAATTATTTTATCAGAAGATAAAAGAGATTTTAGATGAATTAGTACTACTTTAATATGTTTGAGTATATTTTTTCCTTAAATGGGTAAGATTATTTTTATTCTCTTTCCAAGTACATTGAAGTATTGCACGCCTTAGTTTTATATTCAATAATAAAAAGTTATTTTGTGCAGAAAGGTTAAGATATTCACTTTAATTTATTCATATATTCTTGATTTTATATAACTATGAGAAGAAATAAATGAACAAATGTTGTCTCCTAACAATATTTGAACATGAGTTTAGTTTCTTGTTAAAATTAAATGTCTTTTTGAGGAAAATAGGAATATGATAGAAACTGAGAAAAGAAAAAATAGCAAGAAAAGTGGCTTGCATGGAATCATTGTTGACAGATAGAATATGATTCAATGAGAAGTAAAAATTAGGTTCTATCTTTATTTCCTTTGATTATTATTTTCTTTTTCTATCCTTTAGAAGTTACGAGATTTATTTCCTAATTGTTAGGATAGATGGTCATTATGTGATGATATCAACATATATCTTTATTATTAATAATATGTATTCTGTTTAGTGGAGGAAAATAAACTTTTATAGTGTTCTACCCCATGTGAAATTTGATTATGTTTGACTTTTGAAGATTAAAATCTTTTGATATTTTTACTCATTTGGTTTGAAGAATATAAAAACTTCATGAACAAATCAGATTGTGCATTGGTTTGAAGAATATATAAGTTTTACCAATTTGTTAAATACCATGTTTGAATGAATATTCTACTTGAAGAGTATAAAATATTCCTTAGGAATATTAAGTCTAAATGATTTGAAAAAGATAAAATCTTCACCGTTCGCTAGGAACAATGTTGTATTTGATGTTTTTGGAGATTAAAACCATTTTGGTTTACTAATTTGTCTGAATGTGAAATTGATTCGAACAATATAAAAACTTCATCAAAATTAAAAGTTCATTCAGTTAACTATTAGAAGAATATAAAAATTCCATCGTTAAACTAGAAACAAACTTTATACAGATTGCATCTTTGTTGTTAGTATTCTAAAAAATAAGTGGTTTGTTCAGTTGTGACAGAAAGATTAAAAAACACTGTAACATAAAATTAGTAATATTTGAGTCTGTAATGAGTGTTTCTATGGAGTAAATCTCCAAAAGAAGATATCGTGTTGCCAATGTGTATTTTGATGGTATACACTTTGAAAGCATGGAAAAAATGGATAATAATTTCAAATACTTGAATTTTTTTTAAGACCATATTTAATGTAACAATCCGAAAGTTCATGACTTAGTCTAGAGCCTCACATGATGAACTAATCCTTAAAACACTGTTTCTAGGCCTACTTTAATGTATTGAAACTAGTTAGAAAGTTTTAGATTCAAAACGTCAAGAAACGTCTAAGACGTCCGGAAACTAGTGCAATTGAACTACTAAAATGTCCTTAGATTTCGTGAAGGTTTTGGTGTGTTGTATGAAGTATAAAACTTGTAAAATCACTTTAAATAGGTGAAATAATGTATGTAGGATCAAAACGTCCAGGTCCGACCCCCCAAGGACCGCCCTAGGGGTCCTTGAAGGGACCCCACCCTTGGCGAAGTAAGATGCCCAAGGCAACAAACAATTGAACTAAGATGAAATGAGTCCGCGTCGCGGACATAGTCCACCAAGGACCAAAAGTCTTGGTCCACGCTGCGGACATGTAGCGGACTCCATTGTCTTAATTTAAAGAATCTTGGGGGAACAGCTCCGCGACGCGAACTTGTTCCCCGACGAAAATCTGAAATTTTGAATTCAAGTTTGACTTCATTAAAAAGGTCAAATTAAGTGAGAGGTCTTTTGGGTATTTTATGGGAGTGTTATATATTGATTTTAAATTAGTTTTACATCACATTCACTCACTCAAATCAAATCCCTAAATCAAAACCCAAAACCTCTCAACTCTCTCGACTTTCTCTCTATTCAACCTCCATTGAAGAGATCAAGAACCTTAAAGAAGAAGACCTAATTCCCCAAGTTTCTACTCAATTTTTGTGAATTAAGTCTCTATAAGGTATAATTCTTTCACTCTGGGATTTCTTTCAACCAGAGGTCCATTCAAAGTTAATTTCTAAATCACCCAATTTTAAGGATTTTGCTCTACAAATGAGGTTTCTTCTAAACTTGAAATTGATGATTAATTGTGATTATCTCTGGCTAATTAAGTGTATATTTTTGAGTAATTGATGTTGATTAATGGGAATTCCGAGTAGATCATGTCCTTTTCCCAATTTCCCCAAATCTTGGATCTTGTTTATGAATTGATGTGAATCGAAGAATGTATTGATTGTTAGACTTGTTTTAACTATTCTATTTCATTCATGTACTGCCTATGATAATGTATTGTTGGTATTGTATCTAATTCTTGAAGAATTCATGATTGAACCCTTTTCCCCTAACCCTAGGTTATAATTGAGGTTTGATTAGTGATGATACAATTGACTTAGTTCTTGTATAGATTACTATTATATGATGTTGTTAAGTATATTGATGGGTGAATATGGTTGGATTGATGGTAAGATTTTGAAGGAGTCCTATGAAGGTGAATTGATAAGACTTTATGATCTTGAATCCTTTACTTCAATGATGATGGCTTATACTTGATGGTGATGTGTAATTGAAGTATTATATTTGATTAGATTAGGAAGGTGATGATATGATGAATGTGATGAAATGTCTTGACTATATGAATTATGATATTATGATTAAAGGTATGATGATATAAGGTTGATTGTGAATAACTTATGTGCCTTACTATGACATGATTATGTTGTGTTGATGGCATGAAAGGACATTCTCATGCAATACCTAATGAACTAATGATTATGATATACAAGAGGTTATTCTCCTATGGCCTATGCTAAGATATAATGATTAATGAAGGCTTAAAGACATTTCAAAAAAGGACTTTAGCTTAGCACCGAGCGAACTAGATATGAGAGGTGTTCCTTCTGAATGTGAGAAGGTAGGTTCACAATGGTTCTCATGAGATGGAGATTACAATGCTATTGTGCATAAAGAGGGTCTCTAGCATGTCTCCTAGTTCTTGAACTATGTTGGCCCCATAGGAATACTAGCTAGTGGATCCACCTAGAATGCTATGCTCATGTTTTGTTCTACCTTGGCAAGCATACCACCTTCTTCGGTGTAGAGTTTCATGACACCAGATTCCATGTTTAGCTCAGATGGTCTATGTCGCTTAAGGAAATTTTTTCCGAAAGTAAAATAAATGAATAAAGTAATGAAGTTGAACACTAACTAGGGTGACTTAAGGGGTTGTTATTAGTGTGGGTAGGGATATGAGACTCTACCTATATATTGCACAAATTGGACTTGAAGGGAGTCCTAGGGGGGTTGTTCTTATGTTATTATGCACTTATGATATCATGATATGTACATGTGTTGACTCTATATGATATTGTCCTTGCATAATGTTGGTTACATTGATGAACATGGTATTGGTCTAAATTGCTATATGTGATGATGAATACACATGATGGTATGTAAATGAAGCAAGGTATTACTTATGATCTCTTTTCTTGTTTGCTTGATTATGTGGGGTTATGGGGCTTCACATGAGCATTGCACTTGTAGGCTTGGAATGAGATTGTTGATAAGGGTCTCGTATGTTGATGATATGAACATGAAATGCTAATATGACTTTATGATGATTTTGTCCTTGTTTATGAACATGTCTTATGTTTTTGAGATCCTTGTCTTGTATATGCTCTTAGTGTGTATAAGGTCTTTTCAAATGACTTATCATGTTTCTAAAGAAATGGCCCATTTTATGCATGTCTTCAAATGGTTTTATGTGCATATATTCATACTTATTACAAGTGGTTGTACCAATCCATATTGCTTATATTTCTACAATTATGTAGGCTCAGGTCGTTGAAGTTTCAAGGTCGCTTGACAAGAAGACTTGGACTTCTCCCTAAGTTTTGGTAGGTCCTCTATTTCGAGGATGGTGACACATATTCTAACTTAGTAGTATTTGTATAGTCTAAAGACATTCATTTCTCTCCTATTTGTTGAAGATATTGTTGTAAGTCCTATATGACAATTATGAATTTGTATAAGGGCTATGCACGAATGTTCTACTTATTTTAGATGGTTTAATATGAGACAAAATATTAGACTAAATTCCTATGTATTGTTTATGTCGTCTAAACGAGAAGCCTAAGTAAGCTTCATATGCGATGAGACTAAGTAAACTCCATATATGATATGTGAGAGGTCTATGTACACCTCACTATGTAAAAAGTTTTAACTTTTATGCACCTATGATATGTTATGACGAATACTAAGGGCTTGTCTAAGTCCTCTCCGAGGACGCCGACGCCGGTTACGTCGGGGGGTGCTCCCCGGTTGTGACATTTAAAATGTGGGAAATCTAACTTGTGATATAGACAAAAATAGACTTACTATCCAATTTAAATTTGAAAATACAAGATATGAAATTCAATGTCATTCTTGTATTATGTTAGACTCACAAAATTCTTGGACTACATTTGTGTTTGCAACAAATTTTAAACATATGAAAATTAAATAAACCACCCAAATAAAATATGAAGAAACATGATTTTATTAATCAAGACTGCGAGTACAAATCTGTTTCTCCCTTGATTCTCCTCTCAAAAGATTTATCCATGATTCAGAGGCGTTAGTGGCGTATTTCTTGAACTAGGATGATTTAGATTTGACCTCTATATGAATATTCCTATGGCATTTGTGAAATATCTAGAGATCTTGATATCTTTGTGAAATTTTTGAGATACCTTTTAAGGGAATTTAGTATCCTTTATATAGACATACACTAGAGTTTAAGGTTGAGTAGCCTCCAAAAATCCTAATTTGATTTTAACACAATTTGTAGAGTCCCAACTCAAATTGAACGCATCTTGTAGAGTCTCACAAAACTTCAATGTCTACAAATTCCCCCTGCTACAAGACTTGTCGGAGTGTAGAGTTGATAAAACTCAAAGACGAGGCTTGAAGTACTCATTCTTCCACCTTTGCAACTTCAGATTTTCAAATTTGATTTAAGAGAGAAGAGATGAAGGACAGATTTGGTTCCACTGGGCGTGCAAGAATTTGTAGACAATAAAATTCGCACAGAGAAAAATAATAATCAAGAACTGAAAATTATAGCAACAATCATATTTATTATTTCAAAGTTTGAGTGTTACAATCTCTATGATTCCTCTTAATTAACCTTTTCAAATATAAATCAAGGGCTTTAAAGCTTGTTCTTGAATCGCTTATGAACTTGAAGTTTGAACTTTATCTTGATCCTTACTCGTACTTGAATTCAAGAGTCTCGAGCTTGTTTTTGAATCCGATGGTCTTGATCTTGATCGTTCTTGAACTTAAATAATACTTGAATTCTTAAACTTGTAGCTTTATAGAGAATTTTATGGTGTTTGTACCACGAATTTTCTCTAGCTTTTTATTTAGAATTTTCTTTTCCCTTTTCTGAATTATGAGGACCCCTATTTATAGTTTTAGAATAGAGGAGTTGCAATCTGAACAGGATTTCCTTTGGCCAATCAGATTTAAGTGACATGACATATGAGCTTTATGGAGCGAGCTTGTCATCTTTGACACATGTCATGATCCTATTGGCTTCTTTGTTTGACTACCATGCCACATCATTTGTCACGTGGCACCAAAAGAATGGGCTTTCAGGATAAAATGACATTGGACTTAGCAGTTTGGACTCATCAATTGTAGCACAATCATTTAAATATGACTTTAATTAAATCCATATTTGTTGGACTTGAATAATTAGCCAAATTATACTAATCAATAATTTATTTCGACTAATATATTCATGAATTTAATATAATCCGAATTATTTTAAAAATTTACATTTAATAAATTTTAAATGATTACAAATGTCCTCTACTTCAAGTCTTGTCGAGATGTTTTATCTTTTAAAGATTGGACTTAGAAGTAATTAATGAAGATCTTCTTTAATATGTGGAACATTTTTGAGTTGATGTTCAATGAGAAATTATGATTTTAGTTTCATCATAATACTTATGTTTCTTACAAAACTAGATGTTCATTGCCCGTGCTCGCACGGACCCAATATTTTTATGGGCACAATATTTTCATGCGACTTTAATGCAATGCATATTTACAAATCGTGAAAATTTATGTAATAGGTAGGATAGTATACTGTTGAGTGATTTACAGACATTATTTATAAAAATACTATCTAGGTAAGCAGATTGTTTGAATTGTTGGCATGTACATATACATTCACAATGCAGTAGTATCAAAATGAGAGAGTTAAAATAGTAACGCAACCAACTTCTAAGTCGTTGGCAGACGTTTGGTTCTTCATGTTATCGTTGTAGTTGTGTGAGTTCTGATTGACACAACACATGGGGAGGTTATAAATAACGGGCTTACTTATATCTTTAGAAACTTTCTGCAAATAAAAAAATGATAGGGTAAGATTATATAAGATGGATACAAGGTATATCAATAATGCTTTATTTACATTACAACTTCAAACATTCTGAATAATTTGAAAAGTAATTCAACACTGTAATATATTTATACATATAAATAAGTCAAAATAGATTGAACAAATTTTCTACCAATTCAGTTATCATGCTGAAATGCGTGTCTACCTCGTGTAAAACTTAAAAGGCTAGACATAATACATGTATTTAGTAGAATAATAATAAGAGAACTAAGTTGTTTGGTGGTTAATAGTTTTCAAAGTTAATTGAGGATGCAAGTAATTAACATTCAAGATGCAATGGTCGATAGATGAATAGTTGATAACTTAATTTGCGACTATGTATATATATCATAAGTAATAATAACAAGTAAGCTCATTTTCTCCTACTACAATTATGCCATTTCAATGGAAATAGAGACATGCTAAGTTTGAAAAAAAATATTATACGTCTTGATATGCAAATAAGACAGCAGACGACCAAAAATCCCTCTAATTTCATAAATTAATGAAGAAGATAAGCATTAATCAAACTCTACTTTGGTGTCAAAGTAATGTATAGCTACAAATAGTTATCGACTTTACAATTTATTATCAAAGGAAGTGGAAGAGTGACAAAAGTGAAGGAAGTTGAACACACTCGAGAGAACAATAATCACAACGACCAGCAAACAAGTAATAAGCAAAGATAGATTGGAAGGAGAAAGTTATATTCGAATTAAGAATTGAGATCAGACACATATTAAAACCAAATTTAATTTACACCTATCCACACCAAACATCATTGCGAAGCCAAAAATAATTACAAAATTTTGAAGAAATTTAAAATCCCTTGATGAAGAAGCAGATAAAATTAAAAATTGAACTTACCAGAAGATGAATCCAAAAATTTGTAATCCTCATGCAATTGCTCTCTAACCTTTTTATATTAAAAAGGAATCTGATAAGAATCAAGAATCCTACATCAAAGGGGAAATGGATAATATTTAGGAGCAAAATTTGTTCATCAAACCCATGTCAAACAATTGCCATCATTTATCATAATCAAAATATAAAAGAAAAAAATAAGAAGAATTGCCTAAAATTGAAAGAGTAGCTAACCTCAAATTCGGTGAAATCCAAATGAGAAAGGGCATGTATAATTGAACAAAGACATGAAAGAAGATGAAGAAACTTATAAATTTATCTATGAAATAGCAGAAATAATGCCACGTAACTGATAAATTGTGTTGGCAACAAAAGTAAAAGACACGTCATTAAATGGTAATACAAAGTGGAAAAACAAAATGACAAACATATCCTTAGCTTGAGATTTAATACCCAAAAACAAACAGGTTGATACCACCTTAGAACTCATGCTTCTAATATGGTATATTAATAAAAATGGAGGTCAAATACATGCAAATTAAAACCCACGTGGATTTACCTACATAGCAAGTTGTTTTTGCTTGATTTTTTTTTTCTTCATAAAAGGCTCAAATATATGAGTTATTTTTTAGTCAATACACGGGTTGCTTTAGTCAACAATATCACCGCCTCAACAAATGAATTCAATTAGGACTAGGATTAGAAGCCCTTTTTTTGTATTTTAATTCCAATAGTAGTAGAATTAAGAAAGCTGCCTAGCTCTACCGACCCTATATAAATAATATTTTTGAATTCCATTAGGATTCAAATTTGTATTGGATACTAACTGGAGTCTGGATTCTCATTCTACCAGGAGTTAAACTCTTTCTAAAAAAATCTATAAATAGCTCTCACATTCTCATTTTCTGTGAACACATTCAAAGATCGTGAAATTCATCTTCTCAACGGAGAGATTCTTGTGCTAAGGTATATTTATTTTATTTATTTATTTATTTTGTGTGTGTGTCTTTCTCTTCAGAGACAAACATAAATAATACAAAATATAGAGCTTCAACGCACAAGAGTTTGAGGTGTGAGGGGATGTTTTTAACGTCCCCGTCTTGAAGATCACTAACTTGAGGCTTTACCAAAATATTGTGTTTGACGTCTCCGCCTTGAAAAAAATATTACTTTAAAGTTGTTACAAGGTCCCAAATACTTAAGCATAAGGTGTGAAGGGATGTGTTTAACGTCCCCACGGTGGAGATCACCGACTTGAGGCTTTACTTGAATAATGTGTTTAACGTCCCCGCCTTGAGAAAAATTCTACTCTCAAGGCGTTACAAGGTCCCGAATACTAAGTCCCTGCCTTGAAAAAAAATACTATTCTCAAGCTGCTACAAGGTCCCGAATACTACGTTCCCGCCTTGAAAAGAATATTACTCTCATGGCATTACAAGGTCCCGAATACTTCAGCATAAGGTGTGAAGGGATGTGTTTGACATCCCACCTTGAAGATCACTAACTTGAGGCTCTATTCTAATACTAAGTTTAACGTCCCCACTTTGAAAAAAAATGCTACTCTCAAGGCGTTACAAGGCCCCGAATACTTAAGCATAAGGTGTGAAGGGATGTGTTTAACGTCTCCGCCTTGAAAATACTATTCTCAATGCGTTACAAGGTCCTGAGTACTTAAGCATAAGGTCTAAAGGGATGTGTTTAACGTCTCAGCCTTGAAGATCATTGCTTGAGGTTTTTCAAGATCCCTAATTTTTAAATTATTCGCCCTTTCTTAACTACCCTTTTTTCAAGTTTTATCTTCTTTCGTGCATCATCATAAATAAATATTAAGACTCTTTTTTTAGCAATTTGAACAATGGTTTTCTTAAAGGATTATACTTGCCCATCTTTTAAACTCAAATATCTCATCACTGGAACAGAGGGTAGTACGGTGGAGACTAAGTCTTTGGTCACAGATTCTTTTGTCGCGTTATGTTGATCCATGACCACAATTTAGAAACACGCTTCATATGAGAAGTTAGACATCCGAATAGGATCATAAATCTAATAAAGTCTTCAAAGAGTGGTATCTTGATAAATCAATTCCTCATCATACAAACATTGCGAGCACTCTTTCAAATTTAGGTCACCGCATGATTCCAAAGGAACTACGTTGGGGAGACAACATTGTGATTGAAGGTAAATATCACTGCATTCCGGGATACTGGAATGGACAGAAGATGTCTTAAGCAAAAATGGGAAAACTATAAACAATGCTTGTATTCGTGATGTTGTATTTGCTTCTCTTTTTACTTATGATCGGAACTCCAATATTATACAAGCCTTTTGTTAGGATTAGTGCTCTCAAACAAATACATTACTGACATCACGTGAGGAAACATCGATATCTCTTTGGGACTTGCATATTCTTGGTGGCTTGCTAATTAGCGGAGTCTCTTACGAAGAAGTGATACCAAACTCCATGGAACTCACAAGATTTGATAACAAGAGGGATAGATTTCTTCCTCGAACTTGTTCGTGTATGTTTGCTGCCTTTCATCATCTTAAAGAGGAAAATAATGATAACATGAGAGTCTCTTTTAATGAATGGATACAATTTTGGTTCAAGAAAGATCTCAAATATGATCTAGCTCCCCAAAAGAAAGAGAAGAAATATCGACACCGGTCATCTACTGATAATCCAACAAGGGAGATACCTACTGATATAAACACATGGTCAAGTACTCAAGAGATGGTATTTTCTAAGATTGGAGTGAAACACCTAAAATATGAGACTTATTTGACGGCCTTTTTGTCATGTTGGTTATGTGCCTTTGTATTTCCTTCTGAAGAAGGGAATTTCATCCGGCCTGAAACTTTCAAGATAGAAAGCATAATGACGAGTGGTAAAAGGGTTGGCCTTGCGGTTCCGGTCTTAGCAAGAATATATAATGGCTTAAATAAAATTTCAAATTCTTCACAATTAGACCATATTAGAGTATTTTTTCCCATACTCTATTTTTATGGTGTGTTTGCTTATTATCTCAAGACACACTATCCGCTTACTACTGGACCTTCTTTACCACGAATGGTGGTATATTCTGGGGAAGGTGCTGCAAAGTATTTTGACAAAGATGTGGCAAGAAAGAATATTCATCGGGGGGAAAAGATGATATGGAATGCAATCATGCTTAGTAGGTCTCACCCAACTTATTATATTGATGATGGAAAAGTACCAGAGTTAGAGCTAGCTTATTTTATGAGCCTTCATTTTAATTATCTTCCATTTAGGAAGGGAGGTCCCTTAGTCATCGAGCCATATAGTCCGCACCGATTAAGTCACCAATTTGTTTTTCATCAAGATATTCCTGGCTACTTAGAAAATGATATTTGTGTTGAGTTGCTCGATGAAGGCCTTAGATATTGGCGCATTTGCATATCAGGTGCAACTATGTCTAAAACGACATTTCCTTCTGCGGTAACTTCCGCAAAGAAGTTTTATACTACCGAATATTCATATTGGTGGGAGAGATCCTATGGAATGTTTCTTGAAGATAATTTGGATGTTATGGTGGAGAAAGTTGGGTCAGAATTTCTTACCTTTTTAGAAGGTAAAAGTCAAGATATCGAGAAGACACATGCAAAAGTCAAGACACCACTTGCTCCCCAACCTCAAAGTAAGGCGTCCAAGAAAGTAGTAGTTCATACTTCTACTGATAAAGAGAAATGTCCCCAATTCCATTTCTCTAGTACACAGGACTTTCAAGAAACAAGCAAAACTAGCAAGGATCGGTGTTGGAATAGGCAAAGGGTTGAGCCATGTGGGGTTGAAGTTGTTGATTTAGGAGTCGTAGAAGTACAAAGTGTCGATAGTCCTTCAAGATCATTGACAATTCAGAGTGACAAGGTTTTCTTTCCTTTCCATTTTTTTCTTTTATATTTATAAATAAAATGACTTTGCTAACCCGCCCTTTTTAGTTGTAGGTTAATGCAGTCGGACATCCTCTAGGATCACCACGTGAAAGGCCACAAGTTAGCGATGAGTCTACTGCAATATCAGTACCTAAGGCAAAATTAATTGCAAATACCAAGCAAGAACAAAAGACATCATCTACTTCTCGTGGCCAAACTTTAAAAGGGTTGACTCCTAATTCAAATGATCTTTCTCGAGTTCTTCCAAAGAGTAATGAAGCTATGTATGTCTTTGAAGGAAAATGTGTTGTGTTCAACCACAAAAGGAAATACATCTTGGGTCTCTGGGAAGAGATTTGTGGAAAACTTTTCAAAACTTCTCTAGATGATATTTTGTAAAATATCTCAACTAGAAAGAACTAGAAAGGAGTTTAAAATATGTAAATACTTATTTTTGGTAAGTATAAGGAAATTTGGAAATTTTTAAGTAAGTTAAAATTAGTTGTTTATTAACTTCAAATAGCCAGAACTCCTAGATCAGGATGAATTAGTTTTTTGTTAACTTCAAATGGCCATAAGTCCTTGGAATGATCTTTCCAATGGTGCTGAGTTTGCGCGATTCCGAGTTCATATGAGTAAGTTATGCCCTTCGAAAGTTGGGATATTGGAATAAGGAAAGTCCAAATCTGGTTTTTAGGGGTAGTTTGGTCTTTTAATTGTCCTATTAATTTATTTCGTTTTTGGTATTTAAGTTAGGGTTATAAATTGAACTAGATCACTTTACACTTTTACCAAAAAAGTTAGGGTTTTGAGAGAAGAGGAGAAAAAAATAGAAAGGAGAAGGGTGTTCAAGATTCGCCAAGATCATCAAAGTAACTTATGGATTTTATCGGGGTGATCCATGAATAGGTATGTGGGTCTGTCATAACGTTTGGTTTGTTCACCCACGTGCCAAGCATGGTTGATTCAATTTAATCTAGTTCTAAAATGATTGGATTTTGAATGTTCTTATTGGTTTTTCTTAAATTGCATTTATTCTTGAACATGAGTTGAAGTTTATGTAATTCTTGAGGTAGAAAGTGTTGTTTCTTGAGTTCATTAGGTTACATCCTTGTGTATATGATGTGGGTACATAAATCTAAATTGAATATCAGAAAATAAATCGAATTAGAACGATTTAAGGTCAGAAAACAAGAGAAGATTTTCGACAGGCGTCACTTGGGCAGGTCAGGCGCGGTGCGCCCTATCTGCGCCAGATGGCCTGGGGCGGCGCGCTTGCAGTGTGCCCAAATGGGGCTTCAAAACTTTGAGGTGGACGCGACGCGCCCTGAATGAGCCTGAATCGGCAATTTCACCTAGTTTTCGTAATTTAAACCGTTGAACCCTTTCTAAAGTGTTATAACACTTCCTAATGATTCGAACTACTCTAAATGACTTTTTAACATATAGAAATCATCCGAAAACATGAATTACAACCTTGAATCCATAGCTTCAAATTCAAAGATGGTTAAAAGCCAAATCTAGAAAGTTCTTAGAGTCTTTTCAAGAAGTCTTTTGCAAATGCTTTTAACTTTGATTCAAGACTTAAAGATCAAGTTGAGTAAAGAGTAAAGAGAAGAAGAAGAAGTTCATTTCAAGTTTCATAAGTCTTTTGCAAACGTTTTAACTTTGTTTTAAGACATAGTGTTGAGTTCAGTTCAGAGTAAAATGAAGTCTTTTCTTCAAAGAAGTATAAAAATGTTTTCACATTTAAATAAGAATGGAAAATGAGATTTCCAAAGAGCCTTTGGGCTAATTTTCATAAAAGAGTAATAGCTTTCTAAATGAAGCAAGCAGGGAAACTGAGATTTCCAAGATAGCCTTTGAGCTAAGTTTTGAGCACTAATCTCAAATCATAGAAGTAAGTATGTTTTAAAATAAGAGCTAATATAATAATATTTTTGGGAGTAGTATTGATCACCAACTGGGGGAGAGTTCAAAAAACTCATAGCCCCCAAAAATCATGTAGCCACCATGGGTATAAAAGGGTCGTACTTTTTAGATGATTCCTTTAATGCCTTTTAGCATAGACTAGTGTATCCACTTAGTAGTTGAGGTTCTATACTGATGGAAAGGTATAGGACGACCCTTGCAACATGAGGCAAAACGATGTATCATCACTATAGCTCTTAAGTGATGGTTGTCGTTTAGAGAAACTCCCAAAGAAGTTAAATGTATTTTATATACACATTTATTTGTATTTTTACATACATCTTAGTGTTATATTGTATCTTTACATACATACAGAGTTGACATCATGTTTTTAACAACTTTTCTTTATATTGCACTTATTTTGAAATATTATATATTGAAATGAGTTCAGTCTTGTAGAGTTGAGTAGCTAGATAAGTTCTTCAAATTCTCCTTTCAAACCTTTGTTAGTATAGTTTAGCATTTCAACTTACACACTCATACATTCAATGTACTAAATCCAGTTGGCCTGCATCGTATATGATGTAAATGCAAGTAACGAGGATCGACATCCAGCACACCATTGATCCAGTTGAGCACTCCAGAGTCAGTGGTGAGCCTCCTTGCATCCCGGGGGACTCTTTTACTTGCTTTTTAGCATTATATCATTAGGATGTTGTGAGGTCTGTCCCAACTTAGTCATGTTAGAGGCTTCATAGACATTCAGATGTTAGTCCTTTGAGTTTTTTAGTATTATCTCTTATTGTTAAGACTTGGGTTGCCGGTTTTGGCCAAGTCAATTTCAATTTATTCATTATTTTCATTATTAGTAGGAACAACTAACCTTATTCAACAACGAGGTGAGGGTAACGGGACTTCATGTCGGCTTCGGCCTCCCATGTTGCTCCCTCAACTAGGTGGTTCTTCCATAACACATTTACGGAAGCCACCTCCTTGTTCCTTAACTTCTTTACTTGTCTATCAAGGATTTCAATTGTAACTTCCTCATATGAGAGGTTCTCTTCCACACATAGACCCTTAATAGGAAGAATGAACTCGGGATCACCGATACACTTCTTAAGCATGGAGACATGGAACACCGGATGAACCGAAGCCAATTCACTAGGTAATCTCAACTCGTATGCTACCTTGCCAACCCTTTGTAAAATTTCATAAGGGCCCACATAACGAGGACTCAACTTCCCCTTTTTGCCAAATCTCACCACTCTTTTCATGGGTGAAATTTTTGGATACACTTTATCACCCTCTTAATATTCTAAGTCTCTTCTCCTATGGTCGACATAAGACTTTTTACGGCTATAGGTTGTTTTCAATCGGTTATCATATGAACTTTCTCCAAAGTCTTATAAATTAATTCGGGACCCAAGAGTGAAGACTCGCCCACTTCAAACCATCCAATTGGAGATCTACATCTCCTACCATACAAGGCCTCAAAAGGAGCCATAGATATAGTTGAATGGTAACTATTGTTATAAGAGAACTCAAGCAAAGGCAAGTGTTTGTACCAATTTCCCTTGAAATCAATTATATAAACCCTAAGCATATCCTCAAGGGTTTGAATAGTACGCTCCACTTGACCATCCGTTTGGGGATGAAAAGTGGTTCTTAGCTTCACCTTTGTACCAAAACCTTTTTGGAATGACCTCCAAAACCTAAATGTAAATTGTGCACCCCTATCCGATATGATGGATAACGAAATACCATGGCAACACATAATATCATCTATGAAGATCCTTGCATAAATCTCTGCCGAGTAAGTGGACTTGACTGGAATAAAATGAGCGAATTTGGTCAACCTATCCACCACCACCCATATGGAGTCATGTTGCTTTTGAGGCAAACCTACCACGAAGTCCATATTAATGTCTTCCCACTTCCTAGTGGGAACTAGTATTTCTTGAAGTAAATCACTTGGCTTTTGGTGCTCGGCTTTCACTTGTTGGCAATTTGGATATTTTGTAACAAATTCCGCTATGTCCCTTTTTAAGCCTTCCCACCAAAGTACTTCTCTAAGGTCATGATAAATCTTTGTAGAATCTGAATAAATGGAATAACGGGAACCATGAGATTCCTCAAGAATTCGGTTTCTCAAGTCATCAACATTGGGCGCTGACAACCTTCCTTAATAACTCGAGACACCATCCCCCCCTAAGGAGAATGACTCATTAGCTTACCAATGACCGATTCCTTAAACTCCATCAATGATTGATCAAGGTGTTTTTTAGACTTCACCTCAACTACCAAAGAAGATTCGGAGTTATGATGGACCATAACACCACCTTTTGAAGAATCTTCCAATCTAACACCCAAACGAGCCAACCTATGAACATCTTTCACTATGTCTTTCTTGGCTTCTTTTACACGACACACTACCCATGGTCATACAACTTAGAGCATCCGCAACCACATTGGCTTTGCTGGGGTGGTAGAGAACACTCATGTCATAATCTTTCAACAATTCCAACCATCTTCTTTGTCGGAGATTTAACTCCTTTTGAGTAAACACATATTGAAGACTCTTCTGGTCGGTATACACATCAACATGGACACCATACAAATAATGCCTGCATATTTTCAAGGAAAATACCATGGACGCTAACACAAGATCATGAGTTGGACAATTCTTCTCATGCACCTTAAGTTGTCTAGAAGCATACAATACTACTTTACCATGTTGCATAAGGACACACCCTAAGCTCACTCGGGATGCATCACAATATACAACGAAGCCCTTAGTACCATCCGGTAAAGTCAACATCGAAGCAGAGGTAAGCCTATCTTTCAAGATTTGGAAGCTTCTTTCACATGCCTCTGACTACTCAAATTTCACACTCTTTTGGGTCAAGGTAGTTAAGGAAGATGCAATGGACGCAAAACTTTCCACAAACCTCCTATAATATCCTGCTAGACCCAAAACACTTCTTATGTCGGTTGAAGTCAATGGTCTAGGCCAATTCTTGACCGCCTCGGTTTTCCTTGGATCCACCTCAACCCCCTCACTAGAGATGATATGACCAAGAATTGCCACTGACCTCAACCAAAGCTCGCATTTGCTATACTTGGCAAATAATTTGTTTTCCTTAAGCACTTGCAACACCACTCTCAAATGATTCATATGTTCACCCTTATTTTTTTGAATATACCAAGATGTCGTCAATGAAAAAAATGACAAATGAATCTAGGTAACTTCGAAACTCCCTATTCATGAGGTCCATAAACGCCGACAGGGCATTAGTGAGACCAAAGGACATTACTAGAATATCATAGTGACCATATCTAGTTCGAAATATCATTTTGGTATATCCTCACCTCTCACCCTAAGTTGGTGATACCCCGATCTCAAGTCAATCTTAGAAAAGTAGGTATCCCCTTGGAGTTGATCAAATAAATCGGCAATCCGAGGGAGAGGATACTTATTATTAATAATGACTTTATTGAGTTGGCGATAATCAATGCACAGGGACCCATCCTTCTTCTTCACAAACAAAACCGGTGCACCCCATGGAGAAATACTTGGTCTAATAAAGCCTTTGTCTAGTAAGTCCTTGAGTTGAGCCTTCAACTCTTTCAATTCGGCTGGAGCCATCCGGTAAGGAGGAATTGAAATGGGGTTGGTATCCGATAACAAGTCAATACCAAAATTAAATTTTCCGTTTGGGAGGGATTCCATGATGATTATTAGGAAAGACCTCCGGAAATTCCCTTACTACAGGGACTAACTCAATGGGAGGGTTTTCGGAGTCTAAATCTTTGACTCTTATAATATGGTATAAACACCCTTTTGAGATCATTTTCAAGCCTTAAGACAAGAGATGATACAACATCTAGGAATATAATTTCCCCCCTTCCACTCTAAGATGGGTTCATTTGGAAAATTGAACTTGATAATTATTGTTCAACAATCAATAGAAGCAAAACAATCATACAACCTATCCATCCCCAAAATGACACCAAAATCGACCATATCAAGTTCTACTAATTTAACATGAGTAACTCTATTGGGCAACATTATAGGACAATTTCTATATACCCTCTTTGAAACCACCAACTCACCTACGAGGGTAGTTACCATGAAAGGTTCATTTAGGATATCGGGCAAAATATCAAACTTCCTAGCTATCAAGGGAGTAACAAAAGATACTGTAGCACCCGAATCAAGTAAAGCATAAACATCAATACAGAAGACTTGTAACATACCGGTCACCACATCGGGAGAACTCTCTTGTTCACCCCTAGAGCGAAGTGCATAAAAATGATTCTTCTTTGGAGAATCCACATTAGAACCACTAGATTGAGCTTGTCCACTTCCTTTGTCTCGCCCTTTCAAATTAGGGCAAGCCCTAACCTTGTGGCCACTCTTTCCGCACCCAAATCAATTGTCCGTCCCAACAAGGCAATCACCATAATGTTCCTTGCCACACTTTCCACAAGTTGGCTTCTTGCTTGGTGAACTAGTACCTCTTCCCTTTTGACACTTAGAATTAGACACCCTATCATCACGATCCTTGGGAAATTTGGGAGGGAACTTGATTATAAAACCTCTTCTTGAACCTAGGCATGTCTTGAATGTCAAGCCTACCCTTAGAAGAACCACCTTCGTAAGACCTTGCCTTCTTGGCCTCCCTATTCTTCCTCCTTAACCTACTTTCTTCCACTTGTTGAGCATGAGCCATAAGACTAGAAATATTCATATTATCATGAAGCGTAGCCGAACGACATTCTTCTACTGAATCTCCAGACACCCCCGTAAGAAAATGACTCATCTCATCCCTTGGGTTTGACACCAAGGATGTAACATACTTGGACAATTTAGAAATTTTCAAGGAATAGTCAAGTACACTCATACCTCCTTGAAAAAGGTTGATGAATTCTTCCCCCTTAGCTTCCCTAAACTCTCTAGGAAAGAACCTATCAACGAAAGCCTTCTTAAAAATTTCCCAAGTCATCGGACCTCCTCTTAGCGCCCTATTATCTCTCCATAGAACGTACCAAGTTTGGGCCACATCTTTGAGCTGATAAACCGCCAACTAGGCCTTCTCAATTGAGGTCACACCCATAGCATAGAGAATCTTATAGACCTCATTGAGGAAATCTTAAGGGTCTTCACCCGATTTCAAACCTAAGAACATAGGTGGGTTCATTCTAGTAAAGTCTCTCAAACAAGATACTGTTGACACCTAATTTTGACCCTCCCCGATAGAGATTAATTAACGAGTTTCTTAAATTCTAAATGATTCAAAATAATTGAATTTATAGAATTCAAGATGTTTTGTCGAGCTTTTATACAATTTTGCCACTCTTTTTAATTTTTTCTTTACGAGGAATATGTTTCATATATTCAACTTGTTTTTCGAAAGATTGTCTCAAAGGATTGTAGTTTTATTTAAATAATTGGTTAATTAGTACTAATGCATTAATAGTTCACATTTTTGAGTTAATTATTTTATTTCGATAAGACTAGGAAACTCGTTTGTCGATTATATCAATTTGTCTTGTTTAATTTTTATATTTAATCAATCACTTAAGAGTTGTTAAAACAAAGCATATTGGGCCTTATTTCTGTAGATTCCCAGCCAACCCAAATTTCCTCTCCCTTTCCCTCTTCAATTCCTATTTCTTTCAGCCCACTAAAGGAAAGGTCCAAAAATCCTAGGCCTAGCTCTTTAAATAATCCCCAGCCCGCTAATCCCTGACCCGACCCACTTCCATCCCTTCTCTTCCTCACAAAAGAAACATGGAAACGTACACCAGCAGTACGCGTGAAATCCAGCGTGTCAAAATGCAGCACGCTACACGTGACAACGGTAGCGACATCCATCGACAAGGACGACGCATGAACGAATGAGCAGGACCTATGCGACTCGTCTCCACCACACACTCATCTCCTTTCAGGCTGGTACAATTCAGAGCAGCTTTTCCCCGCGATTCCAGATGTGATTTCGTCCTCCTTAGCGCGAGATCGAGACACGTCGGAGCAAGGACGTTTGGGATCGATCCCAAGCGTCTATTTTCTTTTACCCTTCCAGATTGAGGTCAAAAATTTCTGGAAAAGGTGTTCTCCTTTGGTTGGAAAAGTTTTGAATTTAAAAAAAAAGAGAACCAAAGTGGATTACCGATTTTGGCCCTCCCTTTTCACCCCAAAACGGACGAACCCTAGTTTTTCTTTTTCTATAAATGCCTTCTCATTGTTCTTGAAAAGGGAGGATTTTTTTTGGAATTAGAAAAAAAAAAGAGAAACAGATATACATATTAAAGAAACAATATTAAATAGATTTTTGTGGGGAGTTTCTAGTTGAATTTTTTTTTTAAAAAAAGAGTAAGAGATACTAAGGAAAAATTAAGTGAGCATCCCGTCGGGTTTATCCGAAACTAAAGAGTTTACTCGTATTTCTTTGTTGCTGCCTGCGTCTCTTGTTGCGGTGGTGAAGTCGTGGAAGTTTGTCTAGCTCGTCTCTGTCCCTGTTCGCAATCCAGAAAGAGGTAAGAATTCTCTCAAGTTTGCTTCTCTTTCGTTCGATTTTGCTGTTGTGCTCTCTGTTTCGATCTTTCAATATCGTTTTGATGCTTTCTCTACGAATAGAGTCGATAATGGTTAGTTGAATCCCTCTTAGTCGATTCTCTCTTACTGCTTGGTTGTTCTTCGTATATATCATGCTTTTGCTCTTGTTAGTTGGCTGTGTTTATCTGCTTTTGGTTCTTTAATATCTTTGAAAAAAGGGGATCCTCTAGGCCTTTTAGTTTACCATCTTGACTTAGTCTT
This sequence comes from Solanum sitiens, assembly GCA_016801875.1. Classification (NCBI taxonomy): domain Eukaryota; kingdom Viridiplantae; phylum Streptophyta; class Magnoliopsida; order Solanales; family Solanaceae; genus Solanum; species Solanum sitiens. The sequence continues at coordinate 1,129,534 of JABWTJ010000282.1, read as the reverse complement.
GGTTTATCATCATATGTTGTTTCCATGAAAGAATCGCTATGAGATAATTAATTTAGGAGTTGTGCATTGTTATCCTCTCGTTATCACTCACATTTGTTTTACCTGTTAATGTGTCATATTTGTTAAAATCTGCCCGTATTAATTTTTTTTTCTTGTTTTGGTCACTGTCTGAGTCCTGTTGGCAGGCATGTTTACTCGAAGTTCACATCTGGATTCCCCGCATCTGTCCGTATTAATTTTCATGCTTGGGTGCACGCCGTGGTTACTCTAAAGCCATGTGTCTCTGTTTGTTTCTTTGTGAAAAAAAATATATGTTACGAAATGTGGGTTTCCTCTTCCTTTTAAATACTCTGTTTGGTTGAGTTTTAGAAGAGCAACTTTGCTATCGGAAGTGTATCATTCTTACCTTAAAGTTATTTTGAGATTTTGTTACTGTGATTCCATTTGGTATTATGTTTGTTAACGTAAAAGGAAAGTTCATGAATAGCTTGAATGAGACTCTTATACGGGTTCGGCGAAACAATTTGAAAAGTAGTTTTATGGTTTTGATTTGTTCAGAATCTAGAATGTTATTCTTCTATCTAGTCGGTTGTCTTCTTCGGTTTCCGTCCATGGACTGTGTACGGGGTGAATGATCAAATTGGAGGATTATATTCGTTTTCCTTAAGATATGTATCCATTAAATATTGTATCTCCGTTTTTGTATTGATGTTCAAATGATATTGAACTCATTCCATGCATACTGTTGTGCTCAACTCTTGGACTAAATCTTTTGTTGCAATCCATGGGTTACTCTTGTATTTATTTGCCTTGACAAAATTAATTTTGATCTAGATTAGTCACTAATATTTCTTTTTCACCTCGTTGCATATGGAAATCCATTCGAGTTCGTCGTGAACTCATATTCCCCTTCGTCACATTTCGAGAGAGGCCCCTAAAGGTTCAAACTCCTCTTTTCGAGTCAACCTATTAAAAGGACGAACAAATCCTGAAAAGGCGTACAGGTCCTGAAGGAGAGGACTAGAATGAAAGAGTTGAAGAAAAATGGGTCAAAGGGGCCCACTTTATTTATTTATTTATTTTATTTTATTATTTTATTTTTTCATTTTGGGCCTAAGCCCCTGTCATCTTTATATTATTATTTTTAGAATCTAGGACAGGTATCAAGTGAAGTGGGTCAAAAACCCAAAACGAAAATGGGTCAAAAAACCCAAAAGAAAATGGGTCCAAATACCGGTCAAGGCGGACAGAAACCGGTTTAGACCCAACTCTCGCTCTCTCTCCCATTTTTACTTTATTTGCTTATGTGTTTGTTTGTCATTAGTCTTAGGGTAGAAAACTCGAATCCCCGCGAGACGTCACTTCATTTTAATCGTTTAATCAATGGATTAAAATAACTTAAAATAACTTTTACAAATTAAAAATTCACTTAGATAGTAAAATAAAATACTTCTTTTTTCAAACAACTTCAATTAACTTTATCTCAAATTTAAGTTAGATCTTTAGCCAAATAAGCTAGTTGTCGGATAACCGCAAGTAAGCGGATGACTTAGGTGCTTTCAAAACCTTCCTAAGACGTTAATATGAATCCCTGAACCCCCCTTTAAAATCTTCAATCGAATTTTCTGTTAAGTCTTTTGAAAATAGAGGTTTTCTTAATTTTTTCTCAAAAATTAAGTGGTGACTCTAACAAAGTCAAAACCTATAAAAATACATTTTCCAAAAAAACTCTTCGTGTTAAAACAGAAATGGCGACTCCGCTGGGGACTTTGGAGGATTCTAACCTTAAATATAATTTTATTTGGCTATGTGATATACTTATTTACTTGTTTCTTTATTTTATTATTAAACCTGTTGCATTTTCATGACATATTTCCGCCAAACGGCAAATAGTTGCATTAGGAGAACGGAAGTTAAGTGGATTTCCACGACTTCATTCAGATATACACAAGTCTTCATTTGGAAGTAACAAACGAATAGTTGGCTTGCGGTCATCCAACGTCGTTTGTTAGATTTACCCCATTGTCTGTCCAACTCGGGTAACCATCACTTTGAAACAAATTCTAGTCAGCCTAAGATAGGGCGAAACCAAAACCGAACTTAAGCATTAGCCTAAGACGGCTTAATACCCAAGGCGTATTAAGTACATTAGTTGAAACTGCCAAAATCATGTCTAAGGTCTCCGACCTCACGACATATCATTTTGCTTGACATTTGAATGATGTACATGTCGAAACCAATGTGGGGTTGGTTAACTTAGGTAGGTTTCTGTTTTGTAGGTATGAATCGATTTCCCAAATTTTACATGGCCGTAGAAGCACCCTCTCTACTCAAAATGTGGTACAATGACCTTGACAGAGATCATAGAAGAGTCCTTAACAAATATGTGGGCGCCCTGACAGATTTGCTCAACATGAATGGTTGGCCAGAACTGATCGAAGTCCTCACATGATATTGTGATAATAAAATAATGGTGTTTCGATTCGGAACAATGGAAATCACCCCGACGATCGAAGAGATTCGAGACTACACCGACACAGTGGGTACATGGTTAGAAAGAAGTGTGAGAAAATAAGAAGATATATTTATCCCTAACAAACCTTCTGTAGAGAATATTGTAGACTGACTCGGGTTAGGAAAAATTATGTCTACTGGTGCCAAGAGTCTAGCATATCATTTAGAGACATCTACATCAGATTCGGGCATGCGAGCTTTTTCGCTAATTATAACCAAGAGTTCAAGATTACCTACAGAGAATGGAATGAAATCCGTTCTTTGGCATTTGCTGTAGCACTGTTGGGAACAATGGTCTTTCCACACGGCCCGAGTCTGAGTATCAACACTTGAGTTATAACGCTTGCACACACTTTGTTCAAAGGATTCGAGAACCAAGGACAAGTGAAATACTATCCTGTCGCTCCGGTCATACTGTCCGACATGTATCGAGCCCTGGGAAAATGCAAAGAAGGGCATCACTACTTCCAAGGATGTAATTTTCTCCTTCAGTGGTGGATTTTGAGTCATCTAGCAAAGGGGGCTGGGACTCAGGAGTTGCATACTCTCGATAACAAAAACACTCTTAGAAACTTGAACGATATGCTGTTCTGGGCAAATCTGGAGAATTGAAAGACTAGGGAAAGATGGGCTCAGATCTTTCCGAACTAAGAGAAGAAGATATTCAATGGATACTCGATCGTTTCATCTCGAGAGAAGTCGTCGTATGGGGCCGCAGACACCTTGTGCTTCCACTGCCATGTATTCGGGGAATCCGTCCTTACGCACCCTTTCGAGTCTTACGACAGTTTGGGAGGAGGCAAACAACACCTCGAGAGGCGTACTATGGCGCCTATGTGTATGATATTGGAGACGACAGAGTAGACAATGTTTTAGAGATGCTGAGAGAATGGAAAGGGGCCGAGCGAATGAACAAAGACAGCATTGCTCCAGATCGATTCAACGCCGGTTATGATGAGACTTATAAGGATTGGTTGAAAAAGAACATACAAAGTATTTCCTCTCCAACCCTGCATATTTTTCGTAGTGTAGAAGACAAGGAGGTCAAAGATGTGATCGAGCTAAGAGAGGTAAAGAGGGAAGCCCAAGAAATGTACGTCAAGTTTGTGGAAAATCAAGATGCTCTTGAGAAGGCAACTCAAGAAGTGGAAAAGCTAAGACGTGGTTATGATGAATTTGACCATGGGTCAAAGAGAAGATAGAGAGGATGCAATACGAGAGCTGAAAAAGGACGCCTGAGCGAGGGTTACCTGCTAATACTACGATGCATGTTTCAGCAATACAAAACTCAGGAAAGCAGCGAATGAGCAGGGCCATCAGGGACATCATAGTGGATTTCGCCCCTGTGCGGGTTCTTCTACATGTATTTTGTCATTTTTTAGCTCTTGCATGGGCCTGCCTTTATTACATTTTCATACCTTTAAATGTCCCCTACGTGGGTCTGTCCTTTCGTATTTTGCTCTTTTATTTTTCCATTATGAACATTAAATATTCATTTGTGAAATTTGTTTTGGGGGGGGGATTAATTATCTGGTTCAATTTCACGTGTACATCATTCAAATGTGCTAGGCCTACCCTTGGCACAAAAGGGTCCCCTGTAGGTAGGACGTGATATATGTTTTATTAACTGCTTATGTGCTATGTTGCTGTGAATGAGGATATCGGAAATCCACTCCCTATCAAAAATTTTGAGAAAATATGCAAGTCACTATTACAAAGTCCGACCAAATTTTCCGAGTCTTGAGTTTCCCAAACAAAAGCAAAATCCTATCACCAAATCCTAAAACAACTACTCTACCATCTCAGGAAAGGAGAAATCACCGCTATGGACAAAGAAAGAGTATCCAGACTGAACAAACTGAAGAAGAGACGATCGACATGCAAAAGCAGCGCGGAAAGCGCCTATATGACTTACTGTTTCCTCCTGAGAGCCCCGAAGAGGAAATCATCAAAGAAAGTTATGAGGAGGCGCTTGCCCACAAACCTACTTCGAGAGACGTCTAGCAAAAGGGGACCAGAAGATCACTCTCGAAGCATATTCACAAGAACACCGAACAGGGAAGGAAACCATTTCGTGTGCCCTCATTTTTTAGCACTATCGGTCTAGGCGTATGCTGAGGCCCATCGAAAGAGCGCCATCCCAAAAGGGATCGGGGGATCTCCACAAGATGTGTGAGTGTCATCCTAACCCGAAAGGGCATATGATAGATGAGTGCATAGAGTTTAAGAACGCAGTCCGCTATTTGGTCGATATGGACAGTACTTCGAACAGTTGGGGTGACGGCATCATCATTGCATGTGATGAGCCGCGGCTTGACATACCAGTCACAGAGAAGATATTCTATCATTGCTCATTCACGCCTTTCAAAAAAACGATGCTGGAAATCTACTCAGAGTTGGTTCAAAATGGGGTCCTCACCCATTTCTACAAAGGCATGGACATGCCATATTCTCTTTGGTACGAAGTCCAGAAGCGTTGCCCCTATGACAATGCTGAAGAACATAGCATCGAAAGATGCCTAGAATTCCGCCACGACTTGGAACATATCATCATGTGAAAAATTCGAGCTTGTTCCCCGTGGCTAATATGACGTTTGAGAAAACAAATGACTGAGATGTAGTCATCGTTTATCTTTAAAGCTTTGTTGTATCTTTCAATTTCCATGTAACCATCCAGAATGAATGAATGAAAATCAATATTTATATTCCACTCAAACTACGTTTGGCCTGAATTCTCCTTGTGAGATACGTAGGCAGCCGTCCAAGGCTCGACCACTATCTTCTAAAAAATTTTATTCTTCCCCTCTCATGCTACAAGGAAACGTGAAGACTAGATCAATGGACGTCAAGAACAGCTGCAAGAAGACCTTAGCTCAACGTGATTTAGCCTTTCTGAGATGATGTGAACTAAAAAACAAGCACACTCCTGCTTGTTAAAAAATCTGTTTCCGTCCTTACATGTGGGTTAAAGATATCATCAAACAAAGCAACTTGTGTGTTTATCTGCTCTCTGTGTGATATTCTGCATTTTGTATTCTGAACTTAAACTGACAAATTTGCCTTTGAGTTGTTTTCTTCCTCAGGTACTTTGAAACTGATCTGTGTCGATTAAGCTGGCAGATCATCCCTACTTTACTATATCCAAAGGGTCTGCAGACTCCTTCCCCAGACAAGATTCAGACAAAGGAAAAACAATTATGGGAGACAATAACAAAGAAATCAGTCTCACTGACGTTGTGGTGGCCTAACCCACTATAGTGGACCAGAACAAATTGATTATGCAATTAATGCAATTAATTACGGAAATGAGGGTGGAGATGCAAAGGAGACAGGATCTGCCTCCACCAGGTTTTACTGTTAACTCTACTGATGGGAGACCTCCTCTCTACTTCCCTTCTTCAAACATGGATCCAACTCAGAACGTGTCACTTAACCAGAATCCCTCCATTATAGACGTGACTGCTCAAAACCCCAGTACGCTTCGGCTTCTTACGAAATGCCTCCTCCTCAAAATAATCATTCTCAAATACCACCTCTTCCCCAAAATACCCAAACTGCTCCACCTCCACAAAATCAAAGCCAAAATCCAAATCAAAATACTTTCAATCCCCAAACTTCCCACCACCACCTAAACCAAAATATTAATCCGCAGACCTATCCACAAAACTACCAAACTACCCAGAATGTCCAAAGTCCTTTCGTAGCTCCACCCCTACCTAAAAGAATAACTTTCTAGATTCCCGTCCCGACTGAGCACGATGTGCATGGTTCTGAGATGGACCATTACGAGGAACAAGAAAGAGAATGGAGGGCAAAGAAAGAGGCAAAGGTGGATATAAAGGAAAAGATCAGAAAAGCAATGAAGGATTTCCAATGCATCCCCGATGTCACTGGTCTTAACTATGAGGATCTGTGCATTCATCAGAATCTGGACCTCCCAGAAGGGTTCAATATTCCAAAATTTGATACTTTCGGAGGAGTAGGGAATCCTATGGACCATCTGAGAGCCTAATGCAACCAGCTTGTCGGAGTTGGTAGAGATGAAGCCTTGCTGATGCAGCTCTTTAGCCGAAGTCTATACGGAGAGGCTCTAGAATGGTTCACCTCCCATGAGACCAGGCAAAAGCCCAGTTGGAATGCCCTGTCCAGGGATTTTATCGATCGGTTTTCTTATAATGTGGAAATCGTTTCCAATCGCTACTCCCTCGAGAAGATGAAGCAAAAATCCACTGAAAGCTACAGAGGTTTGCATACAGGTGGAGAAAATAAGCAGCTAGAGTAAGGCCTCCCATGTCTGAGAAAGAGATAGTTGAAGTGTTTGTACGGGTGCAAGAGCCTGAATACTATGATAGAATCATGTTGTTCGTTGGAGCAAAATTTGCTGAGATAGTCAAGATTGGTGAGACTATCGAAGATGGTTTGAAAATAGGAAAGATAGCCCGTGTAGCCGCGTCGCCCGGATCATCGGGATTGTTGAAGAAGAAGAGGGAGGACGTTGTTGCTGTCTCTTATGAGGGGAAGAAAACCCCAAAAGATCATCCTCCTCCCAAGGTCGTCCTCGACCTTCCCAGAATTACTTCTAGGCTTCCTACACGCAAGCTAGTCATCCAAATACTCCTCCTCCAGTCTATAAAAATGCTACCTCCACATACCAAAATCCCCCCCCCCTCCAAATTACCAAAGTTCATCTCCTGCTTACAAAAATCCTCCTCCACTTTACCAAATTTCATCCCTCTACTACCAAAATGTTTCTCCTAACTGCGCCAACGTGCAATCAGGCTACAGATCACCCCCTCCAGTATATCAAGTCCAAGATCCACTCTACCAAATACCCCTCCGAATTACCATGCTCCATTAATAAATTATCAAACGAATCCTTATCCAAGAAACCAAGCTCCCCATCCAAATACCAGAAGTTATCAACAGATGCCTCCTCCACAAGGTAGTTATGATCCACCTCGACCCAAATTCGAGAAGAAGCCTCACAGAAACTTTACCGCGCTCGCCGAAAGCCAAACAAAGCTTTACGAGCGACTGGCTGCGGCTGGATATATTCACCCGGTGGGGCCCAAGCCGGTGGATACTAGTTCCAAATTCTACAGGCCCGATCAAAGTTGTGCGTATCACTCCAATAGTGTTGGACATGATACTGAGGACTGTATCAAACTCAAACACAAGATTCAAGATCAGATTGACCAAGAAGTGGTTTCTCTTCAAGCAGCCGCGCCTAATGTCAACACCAACCCTTTACCGAATCATGGAGGCATCAATATCAACATGATAGAGATGGATGATGGTTGGTGCATGACTAAGGTGATAACTCCAATTGTCCATGATGAGTTAGAAAGGGCTGTGGCCTCGTTGGGCATCAAAGAGAAAAAAGATTTCGTGATCCTGACACCCGCAAAGGTTGTTACCTTGGTGCCATCAGAAACTCTTGTCAGACCAAAATTTGTGATTGAAACCGCTGCCGCTCAGGGTATGACCTGATCTGGGAGGTGTTATACCCCTGAAGAGTTGTCTTTTAGAGGACAGAAGAAGGATCAGGGTAAAAGGCCGATACGTGAAAGCGAGGCAGAGGAATTCTGGAGAAAGATGCAGCCAAAAGACTATTCGATCGTGAAGCATTTGAAAAAAACTCTAGCTCAGATTTCCGTGTGGGCCTTGTTGATGAGCTCCCAGCTACACAGGCAGGCCTTGATGAAGGCTCTTGATGATACGTATGTGCCCGTAGGCACAAGCAGCGATAATGTGGCAGTTATTATCAACCAAGTTATATGTAGACATCAGATTAGCTTTTGCGACGACGAGTTGCCTTTTGAAGGGAAGTCACACAACAAGGCGTTGCACATCACTGTTGTATGCCGCGAGAAAATCATAAATCGCATTTTGGTAGATGACGGATCTGGTCTAAACATTTGCCCGCTTTCGACTCTGAGGCAGTTAAGGTTTGATTTGGGTAAGATGGAACAAAACCAAGTCAATATAAGAGCCTTTGATGGGGTTCAAAGAGACACATTGGGAGCAGTGAACTTGGTCATCCAGATGGGTCCAACGGAGTTCAGTGCACAGTTTCAGGTTTTGGACATTGACACCGGCTATAACCTTCTTCTAAGAAGGCCTTTCATTCACATGGCTGGGGTTATGCCCTCTACTCTACATCAGATGATGAAACTCATTTGGAAGGACCAAGAACTGGTTATTCACAGCGAAGGGAGTCACTCTGGCAGGCAAGCGCCAATTATTGATGAAGTCTCGCGAGGTACCGATTTTTACACGGTAGAGATGGTAAATGACACCGGTGAGGATTTGGCCCCACATCCTCCTATGACTGCCGTGTACAAAATGATCGCCACTATGATGCTGTAGAATGGATTTGAACCAGGTTTTAGATTGGGAAGGAATTCCCAAGGAATTATTGAGCCCATTCAAGTTCTCATCCAAGGAGCGAGATATGGTTTGGGGTACATCCCCACAGATGATGATATGAAGAAGAATAACAACAGTGATCAAGCATCGACTAAGTCGATTCTCATCTCCATCAATCGTTTTCAGTCAAGGAGTACGCCGATCACGATGACCTTGGGGAAGGGATCTGTGGTCTCTTCGAAGAGATCGATGCTGTCATTGAGGATGAGGACGAGCTGGCAGGAATCCGTGATGATGAGCCTGGGGATATGCTGTCACGACCGGAGTGTAGACCCCAGATGATACCGGTGTCGTTGACCTCTCAGAGGTCGCAGACAAGCCTACTTACGTCATTCTTACTTCATCTAGGTTAATTTTAGCGGAAAATTTGAAACTTTTTATTTCTTATCATGCATAAAGGTCATTCTACTTACATTCATATGTTCACCATCAACCATCTAACATTAAGATTATCAACTGAAAGAAATAGTTCAATACTGCATTAAATGTATAATTGCCAAAATGGCACCAATACAATGTCTGAAATAAAAATGGAAAGAAACACTAGTGGAACATACTCCACTAGCTAAAGCCTACATCTAAGCTAGATAGTAACGGTAGACATCCTCAAAAGCATGAGGGCCTACCAAGTCCGGATGAAAGCTCCACGTCCGGATAGCTGTAACGTGAACTTGTAAGCTCTAGCGTCCACCTGTGCCTGCACCTAAAAATATAGAGTTGTATGGGATTAGTACACACTTGTACTAAGTATGGGTATATGCAAGCACACACCAAGGATATGCATGAGTAAGAATAGCTCTTTCCTAATAACATGATTATGGAAAGTCAAGTCAGTGGACTTGCCAAATTGGGATTAGGAAAGTTAGTGAGCTTTCCAAATTTGGATTAGGAAAGTCAGTGAGCTTTCCAAATTTGGATTAGGAAAGTCAGTGAGCTTTCCAAATTTGGATTAGGAAAGTCATGCCATGAGAGTAACATGCATCATCATACTTATCATATTGCACACAACACATAACATCTTACACATAGCACATATCATATTGCATATAGCACATAACATCTTTCATATCATTCATTCATATGCCATGAGACCTTGGAATCATAGACTTGACATTAAGACTTCCCAAAATGAGGGCTCAACATGTGGGACCTCTACTAGGGAGCCTTCTTTAACAAACACAGAGTCTGCTTCATTCATTAATACGTACTTTATTTCATTCATTCATAAGCTAGTGTAAACACCAGCTATACCTAGGATGTAATTTAAGACTCTCATCGGGTTTGCTGTGCAATGATCAAGAATAACCTAGTGTCATTACTTGAGTCTAGCTCACCTCTTGATTATCCTATCCTAACACCTTTGGTATCGTTCATTTCATTATGTGCATCATTTGAGGCTAGCCTTATTCATTCATTGGGAACTTTAACTTTAAACGACATAGATCATGTGAGCATCATGAAATCCAGTGTCTCCCCCACACTGAAAAGAGCTGGAATCACCGGCCAAAGTGACCCAAAACATGCTAGCGTACATGGTAATTGAACCCTGCCAGATCCCTATATTGACAGTATAGGTTGAAAGACTAGGAGATATAAGGAGACCCATACCCGGCATGCCGGACAGTCTCATCTCATGAGAGTTACGTGGACCTCTGCCCTTCCCGAAAGAAGGCATCACCGCTTATAGCTAGTCTATCAGTGCTTAGTATAAAGTTCTATTTCATTCAACTCATACGTCATGGAAGCTGGCTTCTAGTATGAGAACATCATAGCTCAATAGATGATTTCTCATCTCATCATTAGTATTAAGTATACATTATTCTCAATACTTTCATTAGTGTGTTCATAGAGACTAGTCTCTTCATTAACTTTACACTCTCATAGGTGAGTACTTTTTGGTAACATTTACTTAGGCTCATTTGAGATTGCTCTCATCTTTCACATTAGCCTCTTATCATGTTGTCATCACATTCATTAACATTAGCACATTTGCTCTTCATAATTACTCACCCCTTTTTACGTGAATGTTCATTTCATCATATGCCAATGCACTTGGCCATTTGTGTGTTTCACACTCTTACTTAACCCTTCTAGGGTTTCATCATTTTATTACATAATATTCATTTCATCGTATGCCAATATACTTGGCCATTTAGTGTGTCTTACACTCGTACTTAACCCTTCTAGGTTTACATCATTTCATTACATACATCTTAGGTTCACTTATTTTTAAACGTATGTTAGACTTATGGGTCTATACATACAAGCCATGAGGCTTCATTCATAGTTTGTTTAAGTGATTCATGTCTTCCTAAGATTATGTGGTACAAGACTTATGCATCTTGTTTGTATGCCAAGATCTCGATTTCGATCTAAGTGGCAGCATTATTCTTGAATACTTAATTCACGTATGACTTATGTATCAATACGGAAATTTGGGCAAGGGAACCCGGTTTCGAATCCCTTGGACAACACTTTACATTTTTCTTTTGATTTAATTTCAATCCACATGACATTGGGACCCTAGATCGAGCCCCAACATCAACGTTTCCTTTTTATTTTTCTCCTTTGAATTTTTTCTTCCTTGGCCGAGGGGTTGTGGGATCGAACCCCACAGCCCCTTTTATTTTTTTATTTATTTCCCTTGTCTATTTCGAGTTTACCATGAGGTTCTGGGATCAAACCCCTACAGCCTCTCTTTATTTTTCTTTTATTTTGCCTCTACTGCCTAGAGGTCGTGGGTTCAATTCCCACGCCTCACATTTCTTTTATCTTCATTTTCTCTTAACTCTCCTTCACTGCCTTGAGGTCGTGGGTTTGATTCCCACGCCTCACATTTCCTTTCTTTTCATTTTCTCTTACTCTCCTTTACTGCCTTGAGGTCGTGGGTTCAATTCCCACGCCTCACATTTATTTTCTTTTCATTTTTTTTCCTTAAGTTCTGACTGAGAGGTTGTGGGTTCAAATCCCACTCCTCTCAATTCTTAACTTCATATATTAATTTCCAGCCATGAGTACCCAAGTTCAAACCCCCCTCAGCCCCATTTCTTTATTCACGTTTTAGTGGCTTTCAAGGGTGAGGTCGCGAGTTCGATTCCTAATGACCTCACCTAATTTATACCCATTTAAATTTCCAGATTTATTCATCTATGTTTAGCCGAAAACAAACTCATAATTTGCTGGAAATTTTGTCATATTTTTCAGCTCACTTCCTTCAACATTTACACTTGAATTCATAGGGTAATTTCTTAGATCATTTAATACGTTCTTAGGTGCATTTTTGATGGATTCGTTTAGCCAAAACTAAACTTGTAAGTTGCTGGAAATTTGGTCACATTTAAGCTCACTTTCATCAACATTTACACGTGAACTCATAGGGTAATTCGTAGATCATTTAACACGTTTTGGGTGCATTTTTCATAGGTTCGTTTAGCCAAGAGATTATCACTCAAATCAGCCACATTTCATCGCATATGAACATCACGATTTACATACGTTTATGCACGTAAAATAACTATCATAACATTAAAATTGTTGGAGCATCAAACAGAGAACATTAGTCACGGTTTTATCCTTGCACACACATGCACATAGTTTCGGAAACACATAGGTTGTCATTCATACAATTTCAAACACACAAATATGAACATATTCATCACGAAAACATAACACACGCCTAATATGTACCAGCAAACATACCCAACCTAAGAATCATTGGGAGCTAGTGACAGGGACATGCAACGGGGAAACAATCCTAGTTTTCAGATTAGAATCGACTGAATCCTAAGGGTCTCTTGGGAAAGGTACCAAGAGTAAGAAAACCCATACCGTTTTTGACTTTCAAACTTCGACTTGCTGCCCAAAATCTTCTTCAAAGATCATGTCTAAATCCCCTCAAAGTCAACACCAACTCGTCGGACAAACTTCTCTTTGCCTACGTGATTGATTTCGTTTGTTTTATTATATTTTCGTTATGAGTTCTTCAAGTGTGAAGAACTTTGATTTACCTACTGTTTTTGAAGTCATTTGGCAAAGAGAATCGTGAGTGAGAGTGATAGAGACGTGAGAGAGAGAGATGAGCGTGAGAGGAGAGAGTTAGCTTAGGCTTAGGAGTCTAGTTTAGGACTTAGTCAAATAAGGTTTAGTTAATTATTAAAATCTGATTTTATTTTATTTTAAATAAGATAATAAATAATAAATATAAATTAATTATATTAATTTACCAACTTAAATTAAAAACAATTTTAATTCATTGCTTCAACCTAGGTTCGAACCTGGGTGGAGCAAGACTTCACTTCAAGATCCAATTTTCGGCCCTCTCTCCCCAAAATTCCCCTCCACATTATTAATTAAATAATTAATTATATATTTAGGATAATTACGATACTACCCTTATCCTGGAAAAAGACCATTTTACCCCTAGACCCTCCAAACCTAAGATTTCTCCTTTTTAAGTCCGGTAAAGACTCCTTCGAGTAAATCTTCGTATTCGAGAGCCCTACATGGTTGGACCTAACCTTTCTAGATGAACTAACTCCCCAAGTTAGTTGTCTTGGCTGTAGCAAGGGTTTCGAGGTCTGGTTTTACGCGCATCAATCCGTGTGAACCTGGTCTAATCGTAGGCATTCTAGACACATTAAGCATTACTTATTATATCCATTTTAGGGTTGTTACATTATTCCCCCCATAGGAACATTCGTCCCCGAATGACACTTCTTATAATCTAGCACAACATCAGTCATCTATAGAACATATGCATACATAGGCAATTCAATACTCCACATTTGTGAATATCTGATTCACATATTAACATGATGGTGCACATCCTTGAAACCTACTAGCAGCTTCACATTAATAGACTAAGGAACTCTTTCCTAAACTAGTCTCATCAAAGTATACAACATAAGTAAACATATAAATCACACAAATCAGCAACCAACATGATGACTCAAACATATTAACCTCATACTAGTGCATAAACACCATACACAGTCAAATACATAAAAGACTAATTAAGGCTACGCACCCGAGACTTCACCAGAAGTGCCCTCCCTTGCACCCCTAGACTTGAGTGCGAAGAATTGTTGCCTCTTTAGAGCCTCTTCACTTGGACCATTAGGCTGAACTCTCTCCTTCCCTTGTTCTTGACTTCTCCTATTCGGACAATCCTTCACCATGTGACCCGGTTTTCCACAACTTTAACAAGCGTTAGAGCCCATCATACACTCTCCTCCATGCAGTTTGCCACACTTCCTACAAGGTGGCCTCTCCTGAGGTGTATCTACTTCATTGTTTCTCTTAAATCTGGACTCGGAATCCCTATCATAGCGACCCTTGGATGACCTTGACTCCTCTTGGTGGGAGAGTCCCTTCTTAAACCTGGGCTTATCCCTGATTTCAGTGCTACTCTTCCTCGAAAAATTCTCCTCAGCTTGCCTTGACCTGTTCCCTGCCCTAGCGTGCTTCCTCTTCCTGCTTTCCTCCACTTGCTGGACATGGACTATAAGCCTGGAAAGGTCCATCCTATCATGCAGCATTGATGCCCTACACTCTTCCTCGAGATCCTCAGCAATTCCTGTCAAGAATCTACTCATCTCATCTCTGATGTTAGACACAAGAGAAGTGGCATACCTGGATAATTTCACAAACTTCAGGGAATACTCCCTGACTGTCATCGATCCCTGTTTAAGGTTGATAAACTCCTCAACCTTGGCCTCCCTCATCTCCCTGGGGAAGAATCTCTCCAGGAAGGCTGTCTTAAACAGCTCCCACGTGACCGGAACTCCTCCCAAAGCTTGGCTATCCCGCCACATCTTGCACCAAGACTGTGCAACATCCTTGAGCTGATAGGACGCCAGCTTAGCCTTCTCAGTATCTGTGGCCCCCATGGCCACCAAGATATTATGTACCTCATCCATAAACTCCTGGGGATCCTCTGAAGTCTTAGACCCTGTGAAAATCGGAGGATTCATCCTCATAAAATCCCGTAGTCTTTCTGCCATGCTACGTATGGGTGGGTTCTCCCGCTGAACATCCTGTCTGTTGGCCTGGGCCGTCATAGCCTGGGCCTGCATAGTGATGGCTTGAGCCATCTTAGCCAGAGCGGTCCGCACCTCCTCATCAGTCAACCCAGCTGGGTTAACTGGCATGGCCACTCCTTCAGCTGGAGCCTGGAGTGGAACTTGATTACCCCCAGCAACTGCTCCTCCTCTCCCCTGACCAGCGTTCCTTCTGGTTTTTATTTTCTAAAAAGAAATAAGAATTGATGTTAGACACGCTCATAACACCAAGAAATCAGATATTAGAAAAAGGCACGATAAGATCAGAAGAAGGGAATTTTTCCTACGCATCATGCAGTCTCTAGTTCAAGATAGTGGTGCACTTCACTACCATGACTTAAAAACTACTCAATGTGGTTGATGTGAACTTATTATCCTCGGAATTCAACCTAGTGCTCTGATACCAACTTTGTCACGATCGGAGTGTAGACCCCAGACGAGACCGGCGTCGTTGACCTCTCAGAGGTTGCAGACAAGCCTACTTACGTCATTCTTACTTCATCTAGGTTAATTTTAGCGGAAAATTTGAAACTTTTTGTTTCTTATCATGCATAAAGGTCATTCTACTTAAATTCATAATGTTCACCATCAACCATCTAATATTAAGATTATCAACTGAAAGAAATAGTTCAATACTGCATTAAATGTATAATTGCCAAAATGGCACAATACAATGTCTGAAATAAAAATGAAAAGAAACACTAGTGGAACATACTCCACTAGCTAAAGCCTACATCTAAGCTAGATAGTAACGGTAGACATCCTCGAAAGCATGAGGGCCTACCAAGTCCGGATGAAAGCTCCACGTCCGGATAGCTGTAACGTCAACGTGTAAGCTCTAGCGTCCACCTGTGCCTGCACCTAAAAATATAGAGTTGTATGGGATTAGTACACACTTGTACTAAGTATGGGTATATGCAAGCACACACCAAGGACATGCATGAGTAAGAATAGTTCTTTCCTAACAACATGATTATGGAAAGTCAAGTCAGTGGACTTGCCAAATTGGGATTAGGAAAGTTAGTGAGCTTTCCAAATTTGAATTAGGAAAGTCAGTGAGCTTTCCAAATTTGGATTAGGAAAGTCAGTGAGCTTTCCAAATTTGGATTAGGAAAGTCATGCCATGAGAGTAACATGCATCATCATACTTATCATATTGCACACAACACATAACATCTTACACATAGCACATATCATATTGCATATAGCACATAACATCTTTCATATCATTCATTCATATGCCATGAGACCTTGGAATCATGGACTTGACATTAAGACTTCCCAAAATGAGGGCTCAACATATGGGACCTCAACTAGGGAGCCTTCTTTAACAAACACAGAGTCTGATTTATTCATTCATACATACTTCATTTCATTCATTCATAAGCTAGTGTAAACACCAGCTATACCTAGGATGTAGTTTAAGACTCTCATCGGGTTTGCTGTGCAATGATAAAGAATAACCTAGTGTCATTACTTGAGTCTAGCTCACCTCTTGATTATCCTATCCTAACACCTTTGGTATCGTTCATTTCATTATGTGCATCATTTGAGGCTAGCCTTATTCATTCATTGGGAACTTTAACTTTAAACGACATAGATCATGTGAGCATCATGAAATCCAGTGTCTCCCCCACACTGAAAAGAGCTGGAATCACCGGCCAAAGTGGCCCAAAACATGCTAGCGTACATGGTAATTGAACCCTGCCAGATCCCTATATTGGCAGTATAGGTTCAAAGACTAGGAGATATAAGGAGACCCATACCCGGCATGCCGGACAGTCTCATCTCATGAGAGACGTGAACCTCCGCCCTTCCCGAAAGAAGGCATCACCACTTATAGCTAGTCTATCGGTGCTTAGTATAAAGTTCCTTTTCATTCAACTCATACATCATGGAAGCTGGCTTCTAGTATGAGAACATCATAGCTCAATAGATGATATCTCATCTCATCATTAGTATTAAGTATACATTATTCTCAATACTTTCATTAGAGTGTTCATAGAGACTGGTCTCTTCATTAACTTTACACTCTCATAGGTGAGTACGTTTTGGTAACATTTACTTAGGCTCATTTGAGATTGCTCTCATCTTTCACATTAGCCTCTTATCATGTTGTCACCACATTCATTAACATTAGCACATTTGCTCTTCATAATTACTCACCCCTTTTTACGTGAATGTTTATTTCATCATATGCCAATGCACTTGACCATTTGTGTGTTTCACACTCTTACTTAACCCTTCTAGGGTTTCATTATTTCATTACATAATATTCATTTCATTGTATGCCAATATACTTGGCCATTTAGTGTGTCTTACACTCGTACTTAACCCTTCTAAGTTTACATCATTTCATTACATACATCTTAGGTTCACTTATTTTTAAACGTATGTTAGACTTATGGGTCTATACATACAAGCCATGAGGCTTCATTCATAGTTCGTTTAAGTGATTCATGTCTTCCTAAGATTATGTGGTACAAGACTTATGCATCTTGTTTGTATGCCAAGATCTCGATTTCGATCTAAGTGGCAGCATTATTCTTGAATATTTAATTCACGTATGACTTATGTATCAATACGGAAATTTGGGCAAGGGAACCCGGTTTCGAATCCCTTGGACAACACTTTACATTTTTCTTTTGATTTAATTTCAATCCACGTGACATTGGGACCCTAGATCGAGCCCCAACATCAACGTTTCCTTTTTATTTTTCTCCTTTGAATTTTCTCTTCCTTGGCCGAGAGGTTGTGGGATCGAACCCCCACAGCCCCTTTTATTTTTTTTATTTATTTCCCTTGTCTATTTCGAGTTGACCATGAGGTTGTGGGATCAAACCCCCACAACCTCTCTTTATTTTTCTTTTATTTCGCCTCTACTGCCTAGAGGTCGTGGGTTCAATTCCCACGCCTCACATTTCTTTTATCTTCATTTTCTCTTAACTCTCCTTCACTGCCTTGAGGTCGTGGGTTCGATTCCCACGCCTCACATTTCCTTTCTTTTCATTTTCTCTTACTCTCCTCTACTGCCTTGAGGTCGTGGGTTCAATTCCCACGCCTCACATTTATTTTCTTTTCATTTTTTTTCCTTAAGTTCTGACTGAGAGGTTGTGGGTTCAAATCCCACTCCTCTCAATTCTTAACTTCATATATTAATTTCCAGCCATGAGTACCCAAGTTCGAACCCCCCTCAGCCCCATTTCTTTATTCACGTTTTAGTGGCTTTCAAGGGTGAGGTCGCGAGTTCGATTCCTAATGACCTCACCTAATTTATACCCATTTAAATTTCCAGATTTATTCATCTATGTTTAGCCGAAAACAAACTCATAATTTGCTGGAAATTTTGTCATATTTTTCAGCTCACTTCCTTCAACATTTACACTTGAATTCATAGGGTAATTTCTTAGATCATTTAATACGTTCTTAGGTGCATTTTTCATGGATTCGTTTAGCCAAAACCAAACTTGTAAGTTGCTGGAAATTTGGTCACATTTCAGCTCACTTTCATCAACATTTACACTTGAACTCATAGGGTAATTCGTAAATCATTTAACACGTTTTGGATGCATTTTTCATATGTTCGTTTAGCCAAGAGATTATCAATCAAATCAGCCACTTTTTATTTTATATGAACATCACGATTTACATAGTTTTATGCACGTAAAATAACTACCATAACATTAAAATTTTTGGGGCATCAAACAGAGAACATTAGTCACGGTTACATCCTTGCACACACATGCACATAGTTTCGAAAACACATAGGTTGTCATTCATACGATTTCAAACACACAAATATGAGCATATTCATCACGAAAACATAACACACGCCTAATATCTACCAGCAAACATACCCAACCTAAGAATCATTGGGAGCTATTGACAGGGACATGCAACGGGGAAACAATCCTAGTTTTCGGAATAGAATCGACTGAATCCTAGGGGTCTCTTGGGAAAGGTACCAAGAGTAAGAAAACCCATACTTTTTATGACGTTCAAACTTCGACTTGCTGCCCAAAATCTTCTCCAATGATCACATCTAAATCCCCTCAAAGTCAACACCAACTCGTCGGACAAACTTCTCTTTGCCTACGTGATTGATTTCGTTTGTTTTCTTATATTTTCGTTGTGAGTTCTTCAAGTGTGAAGAACTTTGGTTTACCTACTGTTTTTGAAGTTATTTGGCAGAGAGAATCGTGAGTGAGAGTGATAGAGACGTGAGAGAGAGAGATGAGCGTTAGAGGAGAGAGTTAGCTTAGGCTTAGGAGTCTAGTTTAGGACTTAGTCAAATAAGGTTTAGTTAATTATTAGAAATCTGATTTTCTTTTATTTTATATCAGATAATAAATAATAAATATAAATTAATTATATTAATTTACCAAATTAAATTAAAAACAATTTTAATTCATTGCTTCCACCTAGGTTCGAACCCGGGTGGAGCAAGACTTCAATTCAAGAGCCAATTTTCGGCCCTCTCTCCCCAAAATGCCCCTCCACATTATTAATTAAACAATTAATTATATATATAGGTAATTATGATACTACCCTTAGTCTGGAAAAAGATCATTTTACCCCTAGACCCTCCAAACCTAAGATTTCTCCTTTTTAAGTCCGGTAAGGACTCCTTCGAGTAAATCATCGTATTCGAGAGCCCTACATGGTTGGACCCAACCTTTTCTAGATCAATCTCCCCAAGTTAGTTGGCTTGGCTGTAGAAAGGGCTCCGAGGTCTGGTTCTACGCGTATCAATCCGTGTGAACACGGTCTAATCGTAGGCATTCTAGACACATTAAACATTACTTATTATATCCATTTTTAGGGTTGTTACAGATGCTGATGAATTGGACCTCCACGCCAATTTTGATTCCCTACATCATTTATGCACATTTAAATCGGTGGTAGTCCGGAAGAGGCCCGAGACCCACCATTTTGTTTTCCTTTAATTAACTGAACTTTTAAATTTTCCTGTGATGTTTAAAATAAAAAGAGGCAAACATGACCCTTGTCATGGCCAAAGTTTGTGCTGTTTTCCAGTTTAATTGAAAACCTCCTTTATTGAAAAAATTTGCTTAATTATTTATTTGCTATTAATTCCTTAACTTTGTCTGTTTATGATTTCAGTAATTTTAATTTAAATCCTGCCAATGTCATGTCATGTCACAAGCTGAACGAACAAAATAAGGCATGTGATGACGAGGTTGAAGGGTACGAAGAGGAAAATGAGATACCGGAATATGTTGCTGAGGAATTTCGGCAGTTTGAAAATCAGCATAAGCCAAATTTGGAGAAAACTGAAACTGTAAATCTGGGAGACCAAGAGTGCGCTAGAGAGGTCAAAATAACCGTCCACTTGAATGAATCTCAGAGAATGGATATAATACATTTACTTACTGAATACATTGATGTGTTCGTCTGGGAAGTCAACGACATGCTAGGGCTGAGTACCAATATGGTGTCTCACAAACTGCCGATTAACCCAGGGTTTAGTCCAGTGAAACAGAAGGCTCAGAAGTTCAAGCCTGAGTTGAGTTTGAAGATTAAAGAAGAGATCACCAAGCAAATTGAGTCTCGATTAGTAGAAGTAACGCAATATCCAACTTGGTTGGCTCATGTTGTTCCGGTCGCCAAGAAGGATGGGAAGATCAGAATTTGTGTCGATTATAGAGATATCAACAAATCTAGCCCAAAGGATAATTTTCCATTGCCAAACATTCACATCCTGATCGGTGGTTGTGCTAAACATGAAATGCAGTCATTTGTGGATTGTTACGCAGGTTATCATCAGATTTTGATGGACGAAGAAGACGCAGAGAAGACAACTTTTATTACACCTAGGGGTGTATATCATTATAGGGTGATGTCATTTGGTCTAAAAAATGTTGGTGCTACTTATATGAGGGCTATGACGACCATATTTCATGATATGATTCATAAGGAGATCGAGGTGTACGTAGATGATGTCATAATCAAGTCCTGTGAGAGTTCGGGCCACTTGACACATCTAAGGAAGTTTTTTCATCGTCTGCGTTGTTATAACTTGAAGTTAAATCCCGCTAAGTGCGCTTTTGGGGTGCCAGCCGGCAAGTTATTGGGATTTATAGCCAGCAGAAGGGGCATTGAGCTCGACCCTTCCAAGATTAAGGCAATTCAAGAGTTACCTCCGCCGAAGATGAGGAAAGAGGTGATGAGTTTCTTAGGGAGGTTTAACTACATCAATCGATTCATAGCTCAATCAACTGTAGTGTGTGATCCTATCTTCAAGCTGTTGAAGAAAGACGCTCTGACAAAGTGGATTGAAGAATGTCAGACTGCTTTCGACGCTATCAAGAATTATTTATCCAATCCACTGGTGTTGGTTCCTCCTCGTGATGGGAGTCCTTTGTTATTATATCTTTCTGTCTTAGATAATGCATTTGGATGCGTACTTGGTCAGCATAACGAGACAGGGAACAAAGAGTGACCCATATACTACATAAGCAAGAAATTCACTCCATACGAGTCTCGTTATACCCTTTTAGAAAGAACGTGTTGTGCTTTGACTTAGCTTGCCCAGAAGTTGAGACATTATTTGTCTTCATATACTACATATCTCATTTCCAGAATTGATCCGTTGAAGTATATTTTCCAGAAGGCGATGCCGACAGGAAAGCTAGCTAAGTGGCAAATGATTTTGAGTGAATTTGATATTGTGTATGTGACACAGAAGGCGATAAAAGCACAGGCCTTAGCTGATCATCTTGTAGAAAATCCTGTTGACGAAGAGTATGAACCGCTCAAGACTTATTTTCACAATGAAAAAGTATCATTTGTGGGTGAAGATATTTCTGAAATATATCCTGTATGGAGATTATTCTTCGATGGAGCAGCAAATCACCAAGGAGAAGGTATCGGAGCGGTCTTAGTGTCAGAATCCGGTCAGCACTATCCTATGGCGGCTTAACTCAGATTTAATTACACAAACAACATGGCTGAATATGAAGCCTGTATCCTCGATTTGAAAATGGCCATTGACATGAATGTCCATGATCTATTGGTCATTGGAGACTCAGATTTGTTGATTTATCAGGTTTAGGGAGAATGGGCCGCGAAGAACCCAAAGATCACACCGTATGTGCAATATGTACAAAAGTTGTGCAAGAGATTCCGCAAAATTGAGTTCAGACACAATCCCAGAATACAAAATGAGTTGGTCGATGCTTTTTCCACCATCGCGTCGTTGATTAAGCATCCGGATACTGACTATATTGATCCTCTGGATATAGAGCTGAAAGAACATCCGGTCCATTGTTCGCATGTTGAAGCAGAACCAGATAGTTTGCTGTGGTATTTAGATTTCAAGAAATATTTGGAGTTTGAGATTTATCTTGAGAATGCGACACTTAACCAGAAGAAGTCGATACACTGTATGTCCCTCAACTTCTTTCTAAGAGGAGAAGTTCTTTACAGAAGGACCCCAGACTTAGGTCTTCTCAGATGTGTTGATGTTGTCAAGCTGTAAAGCTTATTGAACAGATACATGTTGGAGTTTGTGGCACGCATATGAATGGGCTCACCTTGGCAAGAAATATCCTTCGAGCCGGTTATTTCTGGATGACTATGGAGAATGATTGTTGCAAGTTTGTGCAAGAATGTCATAAATGTCAAGTGCACGGTGATTTAATCCGAGTGCCACCTCACGAACTCAATGATGTGAGTTCACCTTGGCCATTTGTAGCTTGGGGCATAGATGTCATCGGTCCGATAGAGCCATCCGCCTCTAATGGACACAAATTTATGTTGGTTGTAATTGATTATTTCACCAAGTGGGTGGAAGCAGCTTCCTACAAGTCAGTAACCAAGAAGGTTGTAGCTGATTTTGTTCACAACAATCTAATATGCAGATTCGGAGTACCAGAATCCATCATTACTGATAATGGTGCAAATCTCAACAGTCACTTGATGAGAGATATATCTGAGCAGTTTAAGATTACTCACTGAAACTCAACCGCTTATCGTCCTTAAATGAACGGAGCTGTAGAGGTTGTCAATAAGAATATCAAGAAGATTCTGAGGAAAATTATGGACAATCACCGATGTTGGCATGAGATGTTGCCATATGCTTTGTTGGGTTATCAAACGACTGTCAGAACGTCGATTAGAGCTACCCCATACTTACTGGTGTATGGAATAGAAGCATTCATACCTGCTGAAGTTGAAATACCGTCTTTGAGAATCATACAAGAAGTTGAGCTGAGTAATGTTGAATGAGTCAGCAAAAGAATTGATCAATTGACATTGATTGACGAGAAGAGAATGATTGTTGTTTGTCATAGTCAACTATATCGACAGAGAATGATTCGTGCTTTCCATAAAAGAGTTAGAACCATAATTTTTGAAATTGGTCAGTAGGTCCTGAAGCGCATTTTCCCTCATCAAGACGAGTACAAAGGGAAATTTGCACCGAATTGGCAAGGACCTTACATGGTTCGCAAGGTATTATCTGAGGTGCTTTGGTCCTGTCGGAGATGGACGGCACCGCATGGCCGAAACCGATCAACTCAGACGTTGTCAAGAGATATTACGTATGAAGCTTCAGTTGTATTTCTGTTATTTCCCTGTAATGGTTTTATTTGCTTGTGATTGTTTTGTTTAAAATCTTATCCCTCTTGTAATGAACTACGTCTGACATGAATTCTCAAGAATGAGATATGTAGGTGGCCTATGTCGGCCTCGGTCACCCCATTTATCCCGTTAAATAGTTCTTTGTATTTGAACTACGTTCAACCTGAATTCTCAAGAATGAGATACGTAGGCGGCTTATGTCGGCCTAACCTTTGAAGGGGAACTACGTTTGACCTGATTCCTGCCTCAACTGGATACGTAGGCGCCACAAGAGTTTGGTCATATCTACCGTAAGATTTCTATTTTTGTTTTACAATGGAAACTGGACAGAAGTTTTGAGAAGGACTCAAAAATTCTCGAATAGAAGATTTTTCCTCAGCAAGTCAAGACTGAAGATACTTCAATATTTGCAACTGGGACATAATTTTTGAGAGAATCTAAAAAGTTCCGGGATTTATACGCCAAGAGTTAAAGATAAGCCGAGACTTGTAACTGGGAGAGAAATTTTGAGGATCGCCTCAAAATCTCAACATGGGTTTATCGACAGTCTAAAGTGACTCTAAATACTCCCCAGCGAATAATCGGATAGACCTCCGGGCATCAGACTCAAAGAAGTTCGCTGAGACTGACGTGACATGATACTTGTCAGTGACCCTTTTCAAAATGCTACTTTTTGAAAATTTATTTATTCTTAAAATTTTCCCTTTATATTTCATTTGTTTTGGCATAAAATATTTTTTCTTATCTATCAAGAGTCGGGAGATCAAAAAATCAATTGGAGATAGCAGGGCAAGGAGAAGACAACTGAAGACATCGATACAGATCAGTTCGTTTAAAACTAACAATTTTTTTGTGGGTGCAGATTTATTAGGTTTGCTCTGAAATCAGCAAATTCCTCCGAACGACGAATATGGAAAAGGTCAGGGTGGGAGAAAGCTCTCCCAAAAATTCACAATTCTTCTGTGGATACAAGAATTATTTTATATTGTTTATATCGAAGACTCGGGAATGTGAATGGTTTTATTTCATCTGACTTCCAACAATATGTAGTCTATAAAGGGCGTCCAACTAGATTCAAAGATGAATCGAATGAAAACCCCAAAAAGGATAAGTTTACGGTTTTTCATCAAGGACGTCATGTGCAGAGTTGCTAACAGAAGGGTCGTTTTATTGGTATTGTCATTTGAGACGATACACTACCCAAAAGTACATTTATTTTATTGTCGATAGGGACAATGCACTACCTGGAGGGGTCATTTTATTTTATTATCGATCGGGATGATACACTACCTAGAGGTTCATTTCTGTATTATCGATCGAGATGATATCATTACCCAGAAGGCACCCACAAGATAACTATGTTGCTCGATTGAAGCATTATCTTCATTTGGTACCAAGGATGGCATCAAAAGTTAATATTCATGCATTGCATGAAGATATTCATACCCCGCAAGAAATCACGCATTTCGGGAAGATATTCATGCCCTGCTGGAAGTCATGTATCGCGGAAAGTCATGTATCGCGAGTTAATATTCATGCATCGCGGAAGATCATGCATCGCGAGTTAATATTCATGCATCGCGGAAGATCATGCATCGCGAGTTAATATTCACGCATCACGGAAAGATATTCATGCTCCGCAAGAAATCATGTATCGCGAGTTAATATTTCATGCATCTCGGAAGATCATGCATTGCGAGTTAATATTCATGCATCGCGGAAGATCATGCATCGCAACTTAATATTCACGCTTCGCGGGAAGATATTCATGCCCCGCAAGAAGTCATGCATCGCGGAAAGTCATGCATCGCGAGTTAATATTTATACATCGTTGAAGATCATGCATCGCGAGTTAATATTTATACATCGCGAAAGATCATGCATAGCGAGTTAATATTCATGCATCGCGGAAGATCATGCATCGCGAGTTATTATTCACGCATTGCGGAATATATTCATGCCTCGCAAGAAATCATGCATCGTGGGAAGATATTCATGCCCCACAAGAAGTCATGCATCGCGGAAAGTCATGCATCGCGAGTTAATATTCATGCATCGCGGAAGATCATGCATCGCGAGTTAATATTCATGCATCGCGGAAGATCATGCATCGCGAGTTAATATTCATGCATCGCGGGAAGATATTCATGCCCCGCAAGAAATCACGCATCGTGGGAAGATATTCATGCCCCGCAAGAAATCATGCATGGCAGAAAGTCATACATCGCGAGTTAATATTCATGCATCGCGGAAGATCATGTAATGCGAGTTTATATTCATGCATCGCGGAAGATCATCCATCGCGATTCAACATTCACACATTGCGGAAAGATAGTCATGCCCCGCAAGAAATCATGCATCGCGGGAAGATATTCATGCCCCACAGAATGTCATGCATCGCGGAAGATCATGCATCGCGGAAGATCATGCATCGCGAGTTAATATTCACGCATTGTGGGATGATATTCATTCCCCGCAAGAAGTCACGCATCGCTGGAAGATATTCATGCCCCGCAAGAAATCACGCATCGCGGGAAGATATTCATGCCCCGCAGAAAATCATGCATCGTGAAAAGTCATGCATTGCGAAAAGAGGAAAGCATGCACTGCAAGAGAAGGAGATCGGACATCCCAAGAGAAATATTTGCCCATCAACATCAACTGCATGCTTTTATTTTGACAAAAGTAAACAACAAGAAGAGCATCGAAGACAACATCAAGAGAAATATCAGCACACTGCATCAACTTTTATTTATTTTGACATCATATGAAGAGTCCACTGAAGATTATATTGCAAAAACAAGACATAAACTTAATTTGCTTTACGTCAAACCAATCGAATTGACGTCAAATGCTGAAGGAGAGCAATCAAGTGTCAAAATGGTAAAAGACACCATCTCCCATTTTAATTGCATTTTTTATGCTGACGAGTTTTATCTCAGTCTTTGTCGAGAGCATCCAAAAGGATGAATTCTCCAAAAAAAAAAAACAGGTGCGGGCGACTTCCACCAAAATCAAACCACACCCCTATTAGAAGGCATGTGGGTTTTTCTTTGGCTTTTGTCAGTTTCGGTTTTGCATCCGGATTTTTGGTATCTGTCGGAAGCAAGTTTCCAATCTAAGTGACATACACAAAGATCTTTGGAAATTATGTCCGTGTAAGTTCTTAATTATGAGTGTGAAGTGCACCACATTCATGGCTAAGAGGTTACAAGCCTCCTATTCACACTCGACTTAATTTGTCACTTATCCAAAATCAAAGGTAATCTAGCATAATAGATTTCCTTTTCAATCGATCGAGTCAAACTACAAGCAGCCTGATTCCTAAGGTTTACAGATATGTAGGCGGACTCGATGTTGAAAACTCGGCTGTATTCCAAATTCGCTGTCGAATCTTATTCTCGAGCATTTCGGTCCCTTCATAATTCAGTATCGAGGTGGCTTTTGAATTCTTTTAAAATCATGCGTTAAATCAAGCGTATCAAACTACAAATGGCCTGAATTCTCATGTAACCCGAGATATGTAGGAAACCCACTTCCGGGGTTCGGCCATAATTCCTAAAGTCCACACCAAATCCCTTTCTTGGAGACGAGTATGTGTGGTCGGTCAAAAATTGGTTTTGGTCAACTTCATTTTCCTCGAATTTCTTGGATCAATCCAAGTAAAATGAGGGACAGTTGTTGACACCTAATTTTGACCCTCCCCGATAGAGATTAATTAACGAGTTTCTTAAATTCTAATTGATTCAAAATAATTGACTTTATAGAATTCAAGTTGTTTTGTCGAGCTTTTATACAATTTTGCCACTCTTTTTAATTTGTTCTTTACGAGGAATATGTTTCATATAATCAACTTGTTTTTCGAAAGATTGTCTCAAAAGATTGTAGTTTTATTTAAACAATTTGTTAATTAGTACTAATGTATTAATAGTTCACATTTTTGAGTCAATTATTTTATTTCGATAAGACTAGGAAACTCGTTTGTCGATTATATCAATTTATCTTATTTAATTTTTATATTTAATCAATCACTTAAGAGTTGTTAAAACAAAGCATATTGGGCCTTATTTCTGCAGATTCCCAGCCAACCCAAATTTCCTCTCCCTTTCCCTCTTTAATTCCTATTTCTCTCAGCCCACTAAAGGAAAGGTCCAAAAATCATTGGCCTAGCTTTTTAAATAATCCCAAGCCCGCTAATCCTTGACCCGACCCACTTCCATCCCTCCTCTTCCTCACAAAAAAAACGCGGAAACGTACACCAGCAGTACGCGTGAAATCCAGCGCGTCAAAACGCAGCATGCGACGCACGACAACGGTAGCGACATCCATCGACCCAAACGACACGTGAACGAATGAGCAGGCCCCACGCAACTCGTCTTTTCCATGCACTCATCTCCTTTCAGGCTGGTATGATTCGGAGCAGCTTTTCCTCGCGATTCCAGCTGTGGTTTCGTCCTCCTTAGCGCGAGATCGAGACACGTCAGAGCAAGGACGTTTGTTATCGATCCCAAGCATATATTTTCTTTTCCCCTTCCAGCTTGAGTTCAAAAATATCTGGAAAAGGCGTCCTCCTTTGGTTGGAAAAGTTTTGAATTTCAAAAAGAAAAGAACCAAAGCGGATTTCCGATTTTGTCCCTCCCTTTTCCCCCAAAAACGGACGAACCCTAGTTTTTCTTTTTCTATAAATGCCTTCTCATTGTTCTTGAAAAGAGGGGAATTTTTTTTGGAATTAGAAAAAAAAAGAGATACAGATATACATATTAGAGAAAAAATATTAAATAGATTTTGGTGGGGAGTTTCTAGTTGATGTTTTTTTAAAAAAAGAGTAAGAGATACTAAGGAAAAATTAAGTGAGCATCTCGTCAGGTTTATCCGAAACTAAAGAGTTTACTCGTATTTCTTTGTTGATGCCCGCGTCTCTTGTTGCGGTGGTGAAGTCGTGGAAGTTCGTCTAGCTCGTCTCTGTCCCTGTTCGCTGTCCAGAAAGAGGTAAGAAATTTCTCAAGTTTGCTTTTGTTTCATTTGATTTTGCTGTGTGCTTTCTGTTTCGATCTTTCAATATCGTTTTGATGCTTTCCCTACGAATAAAGTCGATAATGGTTAGTTGAATCCCTCTTAGTCGATTCTCTCTTACTGCTTGGTTGTTCTTCGTATATATCACTTTTGCTCTTGTTAGTTGGCTGTGTTTATCTGTTTGGTTCTTTAATATCTTTGAAAAAGGGGATCATCTAGGCCTTTTAGTTTACTTCACTTAGTCTTGGTTTATCATCATATGTTGTTTCCATGAAAGAATCACTATAAGATAATTAATTTAGGAGTTGTGTATTGTTATCCTCTCGTTATCACTCGCATTTGTTTTACCTGTTAATGTGTCATATTTGTTAAAATCTGCCCGTATTAATTTTTTTTTCTGGTTTTGGTCACTGTCTGAGTCCTGTTGGTAGGCATGTTTACTCGAAGTTCACATCTGCATTCCCCTTACCTGTCCGTATTAATTTTCATGCTTGGGTGCACGTCGTGGTTACTCTAAATTCATGTGTCTCGCTTTGCTTCTTTGTGAAAAAAAATATATGTTACGAAATGTGGGTTTTCTCTTCCTTTCAACTACTCTGTTTGGTTGACTTTTAGAAGAGCAACTTTGCTATCAGAAGTGTATCATTCTTACCTTAAAGTTATTTTGAGATTTTGTTACTGTGATTCCATTTGGTATTATGTTTGTTAACGTAAAAGGAAAGTTCATGAATAGCTTGAATGATACTCTTATACGGGTTCGGCGAAACAATTTGAAAAGTAGTTTTATGGTTTTGATTTGTGTTGTTCTTCTATCTATTCGGTTGTCTTCTTCGGTTTCTGTCCATGGAATGTGTACGGGGTGAATGATCAAATAGGAGGATTATATTCATTTTCCTTAAGAAGTGTATCCATTAAATATTGTATCCCCATTTTTGTATTGATGTTCAAATGATATTGACCTCATTCCATGCTTACTGTTGTGCTCAACTCTTGGACTAAATCTTCTGTTGCAATCCATGGGTTACTCTTGTATTTATTTGCCTTGACAAAATTAATTTTGATCTAGATTAGTCACTAATGTTTCTTTTTCACCTCGTTGCATATGGAAATCCATCCGAGTTCGTCGTGAACTCATATTCCCCTTCCTCACATTTCGAGAGAGACCTAAAGGTTCAAACTCCTCTTTTCGAGTCAACCTATTAAAAGGAAGAACAATCCTGAAAAGGCGTACAGGTCTCGAAGGAGAGGACCAGAGTAGAAGAGTTGAAGAAAAATGGGTCAAAGGGGCCCACTTTATTTATTTATTTATTTTATTTTATTATTGTATTTTGTCGTTTTAGGCCTAAGCCCCTGTCATCTTTATATTATTATTTTTAGAATCTAGGACAGGTATCAAGTGAAGTGGGTCAAAAATCCAAAATAAAAATGGGTCAAAAAACCCAAAAGAAAATGGATCCAAATACCGGTCCAGGCAGACAGAAACCGGTTTGGACCCAACTCTCGCTCTCTCTCCCTCCTTTACTTTATTTGCTTATGTGTTTGTTTGTCATTAGTCTTAGGGTAGAAAACTCGAATCCCCGCGAGACGTCACTTCGTTTTAATCGTCTAATCAATGGATTAAAATAACTTAAAATAACTTTTACAAATTAAAAATTCGCTTAGATAGTAAAATAAAATACTTCTTTTTTCAAACAACTTCAAATAACTTTATCTCAAATTTAAGTTAGATCTTTAGTCAAATAAGGTAGTTGTCGGATAACCGCAAGTAAGAGGACGGCTTAGGTTCTTTCAAAACCTTCCTCAGAAATTAATATGAATCCCCGAACCCCCTTTTAAAATCTTCAATCGATTTTTCTGTTAAGTCTTTTGAAAATAAAGGTTTTCTTAATTTGTTTTCTCAAAAATTAAGTGGTGACTCTAACAAAGTCAAAACCTATAAAAATACATTTTCCGAAAAAACTATTCGTGTTAAAAAAGATGCCATGTTATTAGCATGATGAGGCACTCGGTGTCTAACCTCCCTATTCACTTGGGCCATCATGGCTTGGACTTGATAAGTGACTACATTGGCTTGAGAGGTCATGGCTTGTGCTAAATTGAGAAAAGCTGCCCTTATCTCTCCATCGGTCATCAGTGGAGGAACAACTGGAACTTGATCACCCATAGCAACTTCTTCAAGTGGAGGCACTTGGTTGTCTTGTGGATGAGCTTGGTTGTCATTAGCTCCCACATTAGGAATGCCTTCTTCGACCCTTCTAGCAGCTACTCTTCAAGTATTCATAACTATAACCATGATACAAGGTTTAGGTGAAAGCACATAATAAGACTCTAGAGGCACGACATATCAATGCAAGAATATGAGAGTTTCCTAAGCATCACATAGTCTCTCATTCATAAGTGTGGCGCGCTTCACAATTATGAATAAGAATCTACATAGATGTGGTTTTAATGAGACATCGACCCTAAAGATATTCAACCTCATGCTCTGATACTAAGTTTGTCACATCCGGGAAGTCCCCTACACGTAACTGACATCGTCGTCCTCGGAGAGAACTAAGAATAGTGTCTTAGCATTCATCATTACATTCATAGGTTAAAAAGTGCGGAAAATTAAAATTTCTCATCTACATCTACTTCATGAGGTTTATTTAGACCTCTCGCTTACACATAATATATCCTCGTATAAGAAGATTACATAGTCTTCTACTTTTATGCCACATATAGATAACATACATAATAGAATCTTAATATGGATGTCTCATATTAAACCATCTAAATGGAATAAAACAATATGGGCATAGCCCTTACACAAATGTATAAATGCCACTTAGGGCTTACAACAATATCTTGAAACAACAAGAGTGAAATGATAATCTTTAGACTATAACAATGTAACATAGGTAGAGTGAGAGAAAGGCATCATCCTCGGAACTTGATGACATACCCACACTTGGAGAAATGATCCCCAATCCTTCCTTCAAAAGTGGTCACGAACCCTTCAACGACCGAAACCTAAAATGTTGGGGAAAAGGGAGAAATAGGGGTTAGGACATCACTTGAACTAAGTATGGGAACATATGCACACACAACATAGAAATCATGCTAAAAAGGGACATTTGTTAAAACCATCCCAAGTTACTTTGAAAAACCTTATGCACAACCCAAGAACACATATAAGGCAACAATCATATACTTCTTATGATACAAGCATATTCATGAGTACATAACATTACAACATAAGTAAAGACCGTTATCCATAACTCTTCACCAAGTCTACTAGTGCAATGGTCAAGTGAAGCCCCATAACCTTACTCAACCAAGCAAACTAGCCAAAGGATCTTGAATAATGTCCAACTCCACATATCATATCATTATAAGTATTCTTCCTCGCATTTAGAATTATATACCATTAACATGAAAAATCAACATAAGTATAACATTTATCTCATAAGAACATAACATATAAGAATCACTTCCTAGGATTTCCCTCAAGGCCAACTAGTGCAATGTATAGGTAGAGTCCTATACCCCTACCTAGACTAAGTCAAACTTTTTAGGTCATCCTAGTTAGAGTTCACTTTATTACTTCATTTTACTTTTGGAAACATCTTGCCTTAACCGACATAGACCACATGAGCTAATGTGGAATCCGGTGTCATGAAACCCTACACCGAAAGAAGGTGGACTACTTGCCAAGGTAGAACCAAAACATGAACATAGCATCTATGTGGATCCACTAGCTAGTATTCCTATGGGGGCAACATAGTTCAAGAACTAGGAGATATGTTTGGGACCCTCTTTATGCTACATGCATTATAGTCTCCAATCTCATGAGTACAATAGTGAACCTACCTTCCCTACGTGGCAAGGGACACTTCTCACTACTAGTTCACTCGGTGCTAAGCTAGAGTCCCTTTTGAAATGTATTTCATTAATAATCACAACTTAGTTTAGGTCATAGGAAACTACTCCTTATATAGCCATAGTCTTTAGCTCAATAGGAATTGCATGAGAGCACCTTTCATTACAACCCTCACATGTGAGATTAACACTTAAGCATCATCATAATATAGTAAGGCACATAGGTACTTCATCACCAACCTTATATCATTACATCTTAACATAATCTCACAATATGCATAATCAAGACATTTCAATTGCATCATCATACCAAAACTTACTTAATTCAATTACAAGGTATACTTCAGTTAAACTTCATCACCAAGTACAAGCCACTATAATTGAAGTAAAGGTTTGAGATCACAAAGACTTGCACAATATCCTTCACAAGCCATCATCCAAGGTTTTACCATCAACCATCCAATTCAATCCAACAATGGGTGTAATATCATCACATAATATTAATTAACACAATATTAAAGTCATTACATCACTACAAGCCAATTCAACACTAGTTCATAACCTAGGGTTAGGGACTTGGGTCAATTTCATGATCTATTCTACAAACTAGGTTAACTCATCAAGAACTAGCATAATTGAATCATAATACATCATAATCTAAGCATAATAATCAAAATAAACCATATAAAACACAATTTAGAAGATCAATTTCGTAATAGAAAGAAACCTACATGAAACTAATCTTTTTGAAATCAATTTTGGAAAACCCTTTGGGGAAAGGAATCCCAAAGGTGAAAGGATCCCATACCTTGTTAACTGTTGAAAATTGATGGAGAAAAGAACCTTTCTTTCTGCCATAAATACCTTGACCTAGCCCTTCAATGGATTTCTTCTTTTGGGGAGAGAGAAAGTAGAGAGAAGGAAGAGCAATTTGGGTTTGGGAATCGAGAGGTGTTAAGTGAGATGAGTGAGATGAATCTACTAGATCTTTCACCATTGAAGATCTTGGTAGATTCTCTTTTTGATCATGCTACTTCTTTTGATCAAGAACACTCTAATTTTATTGAGAAGGCGCATGAAGATAAAAAGATGGAGTTGCTTTACAATGGTAAAGAGCTTCTTGAATTGTTCAAAGTAGATGAGGCCGAGAAGGCAAAACATGTTTGTTACAAGAAATCGCAAAAGAAGGCCCAGCGGAAGCTAGCAACTTTACAAGGAGAACGAGAGGGACTTAAAGCTGTTTTAGAAGCCTCTAAGAAGAATGTTGAGGAGATTGAAGCCAAGATTTTAGCTACAGAAGATGAGATACACTCGTATGGAAATATGAGTTTATTAACGCCTGAAGATTCAATTCGTTTGGAACAGAAAGAGAGTGCTTGGAAGCTAGTCGTCAAGATTTGACCAACTACAAGTTACACTCAGATTAGGCTTTTTATTGTCTTTCCCTTTTTTTTATTTAGCATTTGATTGATATTTTAGACAATTTTATAGTAATTAAGTTCTTTCCCTCATATCAAGCATTCTTATTGCATTCTCCAATTTGAATTTACTCGTTAATTCTTGATTGCAAGCTTTTAGTAATTCAAAGTCATTCCATGTTTTGTTATTTGCATGCCAATAAGAATGAAAATAGTGCAAGTTCCACATTTTTTAAGTTTGCACATTCAAACTTGACTTATGAATTTTGTGGAATTTGATGCTTCAACTCATAACAGGTTTAAGGACCTTAACTTGTAAATTCATAGAATTCGAGGACATTGACTCGCAACTTAGTTGATTTAATCACCTACACATGCAAACTTGTAAGACTTAAATTATTATTTTATAGAATTTGAAGACTTCAACTTGTATACTTGAAGGGTTTGAAGACTTCAACTCACATACTTGTCTGAATTCAAAGACTTCAAGTTTATTGTCAAAGAAGCTCATATTTTATAAGGATTTTTTCCTCCATTGACCCATCAATACTTCGTACAAGTCTAAAAGTTTGATGATACATAAGATAAACAAAATACTTATCGTTTTGACTGTCATGTGACAGATCAAGCACATTTCAATGGATTCATCCTTAGTTGATATCTTCGGAGCAACTCAAACACCATCCTTAAGTCTTTCAAATGATCACCTCACTTTATCAACTTTACCACCAAGTCATCAACATAATATTAAACATTTTTATGGAGCAAGTCATCAAATATATTTTGCATAGCACTTTGATATGTGGCACCATCATTCTTTAGACCGAATGGAATCACTTTATCGCAATATATATCCTTAGGTGTGCGAAATGCGATGAGTTCTTCATCCTTTAGTGCCATGCGAATTTGATTATAGCCAGAAGAATAATCCATGAACGACATCGCCTCATAACAAGTGGTGGCATCAATCATTAGCTCTGGAATGGGAAGAGGAAACTCATCTTTAGGGCATGCATTATTGAGATCTCTAAAATCTACACAAACTCGAATTTGACCATTCTTCTTCCTCACAGGACAATACTTGAAATCCATGTAGGATATTTGACCTTACGAATAAAACCTACCTTGATGAGTTTGTCAACTTCATTTTCTATTAGCGGAACCTAGTCTGGCCTAAAACGTCTTTGAGCTTGTTTAATAGGACTAGAACCACTTTTCACTGCCAATTGATAGACTGCTACTTTAGGATTTAATCCAGGAATTTCTTTATAAATCCAAGTGAATACATCCCTGTATTCTTTGAGTATATTCATATAAGTTATTTCTTTATCAACTTCTATAACTTTACTCAAGTAAGTTGGCCTTAGGTCTTCATTAGTGCCAAGGTTAACTTCCTTCAAAGGATCTATTGTGGTCTTTACTCCTTCTTCAAGTTTCGGTGGAACATCTCCAGTATCTTCATCTTCTAAAGGATCATTTTCATTGATAGATATATGACAACACCAGACAATATCTTCTAACTCTTCATCAATTTTCATTTGAGGCAAAGAATCGTACTCATTTTGGATTGTAACATGATTTAAGAGCCTACACTTTCTTCATCATCCTTGCATTCCTTGGTGTAAACCACAGTGTGAGCGTTTGACTTGAGTTCCTCTTTACATGAAACCACAAGTTCCACTCATCGCCTCATTCTAGAAGGAATCAAACTTTTGAAATCCTTTCAAATCAAATGTGAAGCAGGCGTTGTACCTTTTAAATAACTTCTCAGATTCTCATTTTTCTTCAACTGACCTAACCTCTCAAACACAGAAGTCCTTACGGTCGATTATCCAAGTCAATCAAAGATGGAGGGCTTTTTGTTGGGAGTAGTATCATCAAAATTTATATAGTTATTATTTTCCCTTCTTATGGAAATGCGAATTGGCATCGGTTGGCTATAGCCTAGGTCTTCACGTGCTTGCCTAGTTGTATCTTCTGATGGGAGTTTTCCTAACATTAATGGCTCATTAGGGTTGTATCCAGTCTTCACAAGTAACTTGTAAGCATTGAGTTCAAAACCTTCTCTTGTGCATTTTGTAGGGAGCACCACATCTTGCACTTGATTTTGAGTGATTGACTTTTCTTGCAGTTTTGACGACAAGTTTATTGCATCGATTTGTCTTATTGGAAGAGTTAGTCCTTTCAATGCATTTTCTTGAAGGCTAGATGATTGATCTTCTTTTTTCTTCAGTTTTGGCACATAGCGAAGTCCCAAAGTCATCTTCTTCTTCGAAGACATGATCTTCTCTTCATTAAGAATTTAACAAAGTTCTTTAGTGTCAACTTTTACCTTTTCGACAGCCACATCGATCTTTTTCTTATGATCTTATCAGACTTGATTGATTTTACATCATCAGATTTTGTTCCTTTAACAACATAACTCTTTAAATAGAATTTTGCATCGGCAAAGTGCGTCTCAACTTCAGTGAAAGGATTATCATCTGCAACTACCTTCCTTTCAACTCCGCCTCCAAGATACTTCAAAAATTGATAGTAAGAAGACGAGAAAATTATATTCTCGTGAACCCAAGGTCTGCCAAGTAATATATTGTATGGAGTCTTTGCATAGATCACATGCATCCATGCGCTTGATCGCAAATATTTCATGTGAATCTCTAATTTAATAGAGCCTATCAACCTCTGACCCCGTTGATTGAATACTTGTATCAACAAATGACTTTCACTAAGTTCTTCGGTCGTGAAGCCAAGTTCCTTCAATGTGTGAATAGGTAGAATGTTGACTCCAGATCCTTTATCTATTAAGATTCTATTTATCTTCTTCTCTAGCACGTGACCCACCATATACAAAGGACGATTTTGTAGTGTTTCATCAAATAGAAGATCATTATCTGTAAATGTGATTTTTGTATCACATACATGTGCTTCTTGGGAAGAAGGTTCAATAGGTTTTTTAGAAGGTGAAGGGGACATTATTGACGAGATCTCCCTTGTTGCCTTTTCATAGATGATGTACCGTGGTTTCACGGTATTTCTAATACTTTTTCCTTAAGTTTAGTGTGTGTCGAGAGCCTTTTCGTGTTGATTTTGATATAAGTTTATCTTTGTTTGCAGAAAATCTGTCTAAGGAAGAACGCGGGAGTTTTTGAGAAAGAATTGCAGAAGAGACCACCTACGGAGCCTATGACGGTCCGTCGAGGCTGTGACGGTCCGTAGGTGGCATCGTAGTGAAGGAAGAAGTTGCTGAAGGAAATTTGGGGAAGTCTGACCGTGTGGGATTACGGAAGTTCGTGACGGACCGTCACATATACGACGGTCCGTCCTGCATGTTCGTCGTAATTATCAGAGAGTAATCCCAGTACCCAAAATTCCAAAGTTCAAGTGTATTGGAACGAAGACCCTCGACGGGCCGTGTGAGAAGATGTGAAGTATGGGACGACGGAGGCTATGACGGTCCGTCGTGTCCATGACGGTCCGTCACGTGGTCCGTCGACCCAGACGCGTTTGGACAGATTTTTAGTAAATAGAATCCTTATTTGATTAGGTTTTTATTTTTCTTATAAATAGTTGGAAAAACCTCGTTTTTGAGGTTAGACTTTCTGGATAATTTTTAGTTTATAGTTCTTCGATTATATTAGTAAACTCTTGATTTTGGAAATTAAGATATTTTCCGGGAATTGATTGTTGTGGATTTCGGTGATTAATCAAGTTGAATTCTGGGAAATTATTCATTTTCATAATAGTAAGTGCATGAACTCTTCCATTAACGATATGAATTGTGTAATTACGAACATGGGTAACTAAACCTCATAGCTAGGGTTGTGGGAACCATGGGTGAATAACAACGTAGAAATCTAACTTCAATAACAATTTCTAGAGTGGTGTCTTGCATGTATTGATAATTCTTTCGTTTAGAATTCTTTTTAACGGTGGCCAACGTTAGAACTCGCCTTAATGCTACTTCCCGGACCAAGGAGGTAGATAATAGGAAATAGAATTATCAACATAGATTTAGTTTATACTATCTAATAGACTAGTATTGGTTGGTACGAGTTAATAGCTTAGTCAAATACCGAATACGATGTTTAATGTGAGGTAAAGATAAGGGTTAGTATAGCAACACACGTAGCTGGACCAAGGTGCGGAGTGAAATTCTCTAGATGCCGGACCAAGGATTTAGAGATACATAACTTATCACTTTACATGCAAGATATCAGGATAGAGATGTTATAGTTAGATTTACCAAGTTAGGAACCTGTGGGGAACACTAAAACCCTAGTTACTTTTATAATTTGATTAAACTCTGAAAGTTAAAATTGTTAGTTGTTCATTCTTCTTTAGTTAATTATTTTCATTAATTTAGAAATAAAACCCCCCTTTTTGTCTTTTGGTTTATTGGAAAACAGTTGGCTAAATAATAGTAATAATAAAATAAAGTTAAGTCTGAACTATTTTCCTTGTGGGATCGATCCCAACCTCATTAGTTGGGTTCTTTACTTGATACGACCGCTTTACTTCTTATTTGAGAAGTAAGTTTTAGCGTATCAAATTTTGGCGCCGCTGCCGGGGAAAGTAGCTTTTAGATTAACTTTAATTTATTACTAAAATTTAGTTAATATTTTCCTGATTTTACTTTTTCTGTTGTTTTTGATTTTTTTTTAGGTTTGACGTCCTTGTATGCCAAATACACGGAGCGGAAGAGAACCCTTGTTTCCCTACGATCACGAGTTAGAGCGTACACTACGAAGAATGAATCGACACTTGGGTATAAATGATGATGATCCAAACCTGAACAACCCAGCTCCGGTTGATGCTCATGGTCGATTATTACCTGATAATCCTAATCCAGGTGCACAAAGGGGACAAAATCCCGCACCACGTCCTCAAGAATACTACAGAGGCTATGACAATATTGCAGATTATGATGGGCCACTTGTATTGCCCCCTCTACCTGAAGGTCACACCTTTGTAGTCACTAGTAGTCTAATGCAAATGCTCACTGCTAGAGGTTTGTTTTCCGGACTACCGTCCGAGGATCCACATGCTCATATAGCTAAGGTGAGGGCAGTGTGTAAAAGCTGTGTAGGGAGGCCTGATTTGAATTTGGATGTAATAGGGCTAAGAGTATTTCCTCTTTCACTGACGGGAGAGGCTGCCATTTGGTTCACTGAGCTTCCTTATAACTCAATCTTCACTTGGAACCAATTAAGGGACGTTTTCTTAGCACGTTACTACCCGGACTCCAAGAAACTAAATCACAAAGATAGAGTTAACAACTTTGTGGCACTACCAGGAGAATCAGTTAGTAGTTCTTGGGATAGGTTCACTTCATTTCTGAGAAGTGTCCCCAATCACCGCATAGATGATGAGTCACTCAAAGAATACTTCTATCGGGGACAGGATGATAATAATAAGGCGGTATTGGATACTATAGCAGGTGGTTCTTATGGGGAGTGTCCTTATGCTAAAATTGCCGAAAAATTAGAGAAAATTTCCCGAAATAATAAAGCATGGAGTACTAGAAAGACAGATACTGGGAGAAATACTTTTGCAGTGCAATCCACACATAACCCAGCCACAGATGAGATTCGTGAAGAGATGGCACAGATGAGAACTGAGCTTGGGGTAGTGTTAAAACATGTCACTGGGGGTGCAGAAAAGATAAACGCAGTGAACTACTTGTCTAAACCACCACCACCAACTGATGAATATTATTATGAGGAAGATTCTTATGCAGTAAATGATCAGACGGGGGGGTTCCGACCAAATGCCCAAGGCTCCAATCAGGAGAATTGGCGCCAAGGTCAAGGAAATCAAGGTCGGAACTATGGTAACTACAACATTGATGGTAACTATGTTCGTGATGGAAATTACAACCGCGACAACAACTTCAACAGGGGTAACTATGGTAACAGAAATGAGAGGAGTGGGCCCTATGTTCCTCCTCAAAATCGTGAAGTTGCTCCTAGGGATGGTGGAGGTAGTATGGCGTGAGTTGAGGATATGTTGCACAAGATGATGAGGAGGTTCGATGCTAGTGATGAGCACACCAAAGAGTTAAGGAGTGATGTAGCAGGTATTGGACAGAAAGTTGATACACATGCCATATCAATAAAGCAGCTTGAATTGCAAATGGCTCAATTATCTGCAACTGTGAACACACGGCAACCGGGCACTCTTCCTAGCAACACTGTCCAAAATCCGAAAAATGATGGACACTGCATGGCAATTACTACTCGTGGTGGTAAACAAACTATTGACCCACCTATGCCGTCTATTGTGGAAAAGGTGATGAAAGACAATGATGCAGTGGTAGAGGTTAGTGATGAAGTAGAAGATAACACTGAGGAAGTTGCTGAAGTACCTAAAAAGGTAACTCCCATGCCTAGACCTCCACCCCCCTTTTCTCAAAGATTAGTGAAAAAGACCGAAGATGGCAAATATCGGCGTTTTATAACAATGTTGAAGCAACTTTCTATCAATGTTCCTTTGGTAGAAGCTCTTGAACAAATGCCCGGTTATGCCAAGTTTATGAAAGATTTGGTTACAAAGAAAAGATCGGTCACTTTTGAGGATGATGACAGAATGCAGCATTGTAGTGCTATTGCTACAAGGTCGTTGGTGCAAAAGAAAGAAGATCCGGGTGCATTTACTATTCCTTGTACAATCGGGTTATTACATTTTGCGAAAGCATTATGTGATCTGGGGGCAAGCATAAATCTCATGCCCCTCTCGATTTACAAGAAGTTGGGGTTGGGTGACCCAAAGCCCACTGCGATGCGACTACTGATGGCCGATCGAACAGTAAAAAGGCCTATAGGGATACTCCATGATGTGCTAGTAAAAGTGGAGTCGTTCATATTTCCAGCCGATTTTGTCATTCTTGATTGTGAAGTCGATTTTGAGGTGCCTATTATTCTTGGGAGGCCATTCCTTGCTACGGGTAGAGCTTTAGTTGATATGGAAAAAGGGCAGATGAAATTTCGGTTGAACAATGAAGAAGTGACTTTCAACATTTGTAGGTCCATGCGGTAGAGTGGTGAGATCCAATCGGTATCTGCCATATCCTACAAAATTGGTGAATCATCCAAGACACAAATAGAAGAACGACTAGGTGTAGAAGCACTGGCGGCAGTGATAATGAATCTTGATAATGAAGGCATTGAAGAATATATGTCATTAGTTGCTGCCCTTGATCGTGGTAATGTCCGATTTAAACCGAAGAAATATGAGCTAGACATGAAGAATCGCGAGTCTCCACCCGCTAAACCATCCATAGAGGAGGCTCCAAAGCTAGAACTAAAAGCTCTCCCACCTCATCTAATGTATGAATTCTTAGGAAACGGTGACACATTATCGGTAATCATAGCATCAGATCTAAATGAACAACAAGTTGAGAGTTTGGTTAAAGTGCTAAAAAGGTTCAAAAGAGCTATTGGGTGGACCATTGCGGACATTATTGGGATCCCTCCTGGTATTTGTTCTCATAAAATCCAACTCATGCCCGATCATAAGCCAAGTATTGAGCACCAGAGATGCTTAAACCCACCTATGCAAGAGGTCGTGAAGAAGGAAATCATAAAGTGGTTAGATGCAGGAGTAATTTATCCAATCGCCGATAGTAGTTGGGTATGTCCTGTTCAGTGTGTACCTAAGAAAGGGGGAATGACTGTGGTCCCCAATGAAAAAAAATGAACTGGTTCCAATGAGGCCGGTGACTGGATGGAGGGTGTGTATGGATTATCGGAAATTAAATGCATGGACCGAAAAGGACCATTTTCCCATGCCCTTCATGGATCAGATGTTGGATAGACTCGCCGAAAAAGGGTGGTACTGTTTTCTTGATGGTTATTCAGGGTATAATCAGATCTCTATTGCACCAGAAGACCAAGAGAAGACCACTTTTACCTGTCCATATGGGACCTTTGCGTTCAAGAGAATGCCGTTTGGGTTGTGCAATGCCCCCGCCACATTTCAGAGATGTATGATGTCTATATTCTCCGACATGGTGGAAGAGACTATTGAGGTCTTTATGGATGATTTTTCAGTGGTTGGTGAAACTTTCGAGCAATGTTTGAGCCATTTGTCTGAGGTTCTTAAGAGATGTGAAGATTGCAATTTAGTTCTCAATTGGGAAAAATGCCACTTCATGGTCAAAGAAGGTATTGTTTTGGGCCATCGTATTTCAGAAAAGGGCATAGAAGTTGATCGAGCCAAAGTCGAGGTGATAGAGAAACTTCCTCCACCTATCTCCGTAAAAGGTGTGAGAAGCTTTCTTGGGCATGCAGGTTTTTATAGGAGATTCATCAAAGATTTCTCGAAAATTGCACATCCATTGTGCAAACTGTTGGAGAAAGATTGTAAGTTTTCTTTTGATGAATCCTGTCTGAAAGCATTCGGCGATCTCAAAGAAAAACTGGTATCTGCACCTATCATTATTTCTCCGGATTGGAACAGTCCATTTGAGGTAATGTGTGATGCGAGTGGGGTTGCCCTTGGTGTGGTATTGGGACAAAGAAGGGACAAAATCCTTCATCCCATTTACTATGCTAGTAAAGCCCTCAATGAAGCTCAGAAGAACTATACAGTTACTGAACAAGAGCTTCTTGCTGTAGTATTTGCCTTTGAAAAATTTCGCTCCTATTTGCTAGGTACTAGAGTCATAGTGCATACTGACCATTCAGCCCCGAGATATTTGATGGCGAAGAAGGACGCAAAACCAAGGTTAATTCGTTGGGTATTACTACTGCAAGAATTTGACTTTGAGGTAAGGGATAGAAAAGGGACCGAAAATCAAGTTGCTGATCACTTGTCCCGTTTAGAAGATGAAGCTATGAGAGAGTTGGGGGATAAGACTGATATTGATGACACATTCCCCGATGAGCATGTATTGGCTGCCTCACAAGACCTGATTCCGTGGTTTGCAGATTTTGCAAACTACCTAGCTAGTGATCTTGTTCCATCGGACTTGTCTTTTCATCAAAGAAAAAATTTCATGTACGATGTGAAGAAATTCTTTTGGGATGAACCATACTTATACAGGAGTTGTGCCGACGGGCTTATTCGGCGTTGTGTGCCAGAAGTAGAGATGTTGAGCATTTTAGAGGCATGCCATTCCTCACTCTTTGGTGGACATCATAGTGGTGTCTGGACTGCTCACAAGATCTTACAAAGTGGTTACTATTGGCCAACTATTCATCAAGATGCTCATGAGTTCGCCAAAGCATGTGATAGATGTCAAAGAGATGGCGGCATTTCAAGAAAGCAAGAGCTCCCTCTAAAACCCATTCTTGTAATTTAGTTATTTGATGTTTGGGGTATTGACTTTATGGGTCCGTTTGTGAGTTCTCATGGAATGAAGTATATTTTTGTAGTAGTGGAGTATGTATCCAAGTGGGTGGAAGCTATCGCCCTCGCAAACAATGAAGGGAAGAGTGTCACTGCATTCTTGAAAAAGAATATATTTTCTCGATTTGGTACCCCACGGGCAATTATTAGTGATGGGGGATCCCACTTTTGCAACAAAATTGTTCAAGGGTTTATTGGAGAAATATGGGGTTCGCCATAATGTGGCCACTCCTTACCATCCTCAAACTAGTGGGCAAGTTGAAGTATCAAATAGGGAAATCAAACAGATTTTGTCGAAAAGAGTGAACGCTAGTAGAACAGATTGGTCAAGGAGGCTTGATGATGCTCTTTGGGCTTACCGGATAGCGTATAAGACTCCCATAGGTATGTCCCCATACCAACTAGTATATGGGAAAGCATGTCATCTTCCGGTTGAATTAGAGCATAAAGCCATGTGGGCTATGAAGAAGCTAAAAATGGAC
Organism: Solanum sitiens; assembly: GCA_016801875.1. Taxonomy (NCBI): domain Eukaryota; kingdom Viridiplantae; phylum Streptophyta; class Magnoliopsida; order Solanales; family Solanaceae; genus Solanum; species Solanum sitiens. The sequence continues at coordinate 1,085,806 of JABWTJ010000282.1, read as the reverse complement.
TGGAACGAAGCTGCAGAACAACGATTAAATGGGTTAAATGAACTCGATGAATTTCGCCTTAAGGCTTATGAAAGCTCAGCCCTTTACAAAGAGAAGATGAAGAAGTACCATGACCTAAAAATCGAGAAACGAGAGTTTATGATTGGGGATTCGGTGTTTTTATTCAACTCTAGATTGCGCTTGTTTCCGGGCAAGCTAAAGTCTAAATGGACTGGACCGTACTTGATCACCAAATTATTCCCTCATGGAGCCGTTGAGTTGGAAAACAAGGAAGGTGTGCGGTTTAAGGTGAACGGACAACGTCTCAAAATCTATATTGGTCATGCGGAATCAGCGAATGAGGTGGTTGAGGCATATTATCTTGATGAAGTCTGAGTAATCAAGTGTCCTCAGTCGTGCCGCGACGTTAAATCAGGCGCTGGTTGGGAGGCAACCCAATAGTTATCATCTAATCACGTTTATAGTTTTTTGTGTTTTTCTCTTTCTAGTAACAGTAGCATTTTCTATTTATGGGTTGTAAAGTTTCAGGTAGCACATCTACAGGAAGTACTGCAGACAAGTTACTCTACATCAGTCACTGACGGATACATCGACGGACCGTCACTCCTGTGACGGACCGTCGCATTCCTCCGTCGCGCCAGGTACGCTCTCTTGTAATTTTGAAAAACTAGGGCACAGGCGACGGACCATGTGACGGACCGTCACAACTGCGACGAACCGTCATCGGGGTTTCGTCACGCCATTACCCGGCTACCCGACCTGACCCAGCTTCAGAATTTTAAAAGTTTAAAACGTTTTAAAACCCCCCCCCTTCATTATCAGTTTTCACTTAATCTTCCCTCCATTTTCTCCCCTTCCAACTTCACTCTCTTCCCAAATTCCCCATCTTCTCCCATTTTTCATCCCAAAATTTTCCCTCTTGGTCGGAATTTGTTGCAGTGATTCTTAGCCTTCTAACTTGAGTGCCATCATTTGTGCATTATTGTCTCCTCTTCCAAGGTATGTATTCCTGAAACTCTACCCTTTACTATTTTTTTTGGTTGTTTTACTGTTTTTCCCTATTGATTGCATATGGGTTTCTGCTTTTGCCTAGATATTATCTAACTTAGGTCTGTAATTCCACAAACTACCTGGACAATACTAGAGAAATTAGGGCTTTAAAACTTACCAATTTGGGTTGTCATTCTGACTCACATGGGGTAAAACTTGGCACCCCTCAGTTCTGTCTCTGTTTCACAGCACGACAACCCGATGACGGACCGTCATACCCATGACGGTCCGTCCTGCACACCCGTCGTGACGGTCAGAGACCCCTGTCCTAGGGGTCTCAACACTTTTTCTAAGTGTCCACTGACGGACACATGTGACGGACCGTCATATCCATGACGGTCCGTCCTGCACAACCGTCGTGACGGTCAGAGACCCCTGTCCTAGGGGTCTCAACACTTTTTCCAAGTGTCCACTGACGGACACATGTGACGGACCGTCATATCCATGACGGTCCGTCCTGCACAACCGTCGTGACGGTCAGAGACCCCTGTCCTAGGGGTCTCAACACTTTTTCTAAGTGTCCACTGACGGACACATGTGACGAACCGTCGTATCCATGACGGTCCGTCCTGCACAACCGTTGTGACGGTCAGAGACCCCTGTCCTAGGGGTCTGAACACTTTTTCCAAGTGTCCACTGACGGACACATGTGACGAACCGTCGTATCCATGACGGTCCGTCCTGCACAACCGTCGTGACGGTCAGAGACCCCTGTCCTAGGGGTCTGAACACTTTTTCTAAGTGTCCACTGACGGACACATGTGACGGACCGTCATATCCACGACGGTCCGTCCTGCACAACCATCGTGACGGTCAGAGACCCCTGTCCTATGGGTCTCAACACTTTTTCCAAGTGTCCTCTGACGGACACTTGCGACGGACCGTCATACCCATGACGGTCCGTCCTGCTTAACCGTCGTATCGGTCAGAGACCCCTGTCCTATGGGTCTCAACACTTTTTCCAAGTGTCCTCTGACGGACACTTGCGACGGACCGTCATACCCATGACGGTCCGTCCTGCTTAACCGTCGTATCGGTCTGAGACTTTCCCTCTGATATTTTATGTTGCCAAGTATTATATGACGGACTGCATGACGGTCCGTCATACGCACTACGGTCCGTCATACGCACTACGGTCCGTCACCAGGTCCGTCGTGACCTACTGCTACTTCAGAGCTGTTATCACTGGTTTGAGTGTCTGAGTATTATTGTCTCAAATGTTTATTTCTTTTGTGTCATACTTCATCCTTCAAGTACTAATGATGATTCGTTACA